>JAWQEG010004635.1:0-223350 GCA_033782935.1 Petrolisthes cinctipes | reverse complement strand
GGAGGAAAGAGGAATGGGAAAAGGGGAAAGAGGAATGGGAAGAGGGGAAAGAGGAATGTGAAGAGGGGAAAGAGGAATGGGAAATGGGGAAGAGAAGAAAGGGGACTGATGATAGGAGGAAAGAGGAATAGAAATGGGAGGCGAAGGAAGAGAGCATATGAGAAGTGGGACAGGGAAAGAAAGGAACAAGGAAGTGATTATGAGAAAAGAGGAATGCAAAAGAAGCGAGGGATAGAAAGCAAAAATAGGGAAGAGACGAGAGAAATCTTCGTCGTGGAGGTGCAGGGAAGGGGAGGCGAGGGGAGGATAGAGAGGTAAATGGGAATGAAGAGGAGTCGAAGAATTATGGAATGAGAGAAACTGAGAGAAAATAAATATATCCTATACAGCATATCGGGATAATAAATGGCTATATTGATCAACGTTAATATCTGTACTCAAATATTCGCCTCATTTAACTTATCTCTCTCTCTCTCTCTCTCTCTCTCTCTCTCTCTCTCTTCCTTCCTTCCTTCTTTCTTTCTTTCTTTCTCTCTCTCTCTCTCTCTCTCTCTCTCTCTCTCATTATTCTTTGCCATTCAAATCGAAGTGGGAAAAAATATACAGTGAAGGGAAGGGAGGAGAAAAAAATTGCAAACTCTAAACTCTCCAAGACCCTCCTCCTACCTCCATGTCCTGCCCTGCCCTGCCCTCCTCTCCATCCATCTCTTTCCCAATCTTTCCTCCCTCCCGCCTTGTGAGCAGGAGGGAAACCAAAGCGAAGGGGAGGGAGGGAGGGAAGGAGGGAGAAAGGTCACTGGAGAGAACACGCTATTGGAGGTGAAGAAAGAGGAATGGTGGATGGAGAAGGGAGGGAACTTGAGTGGGTGGGTTGGTGGAGGAAAGGAAGGAGACGGTGAACATGTGCGTGGAGGGAAGGCAAGGTTGGAATAAATAGGTGATAAATGATGGGATGTGGATGACTGGAGAGGAAGTGGAGAAAGGCTGGAAGGTAGGTGGAGTGGGTTGGAAGGAAAGCAGACTCAGTAGGAGTATATGGATAATGAAATATACACCACACAGTGAGTAAAGAGAAGACGATACACTTGAATGAAATTAGAAAACTAATGAAATACACAATCTTTGAGAGAGAGAGAGAGAGAGAGAGAGAGAGAGAGAGAGAGAGAGAGTGTGTGTGTGTGTTAGTGTTAGGCTTAGGATACGCACTTCCAATATGTTGAGTTGAGGGTCATCGAGTTTTACAGCACACTCTTTCTCTTTGAGTGTGTGTGTGTGTGTATGAATTTAGGGTACATATAATTATAAATGAATACGAATAGAATTTTTGTTGCTTACGCCAAGTTACAAGGACCAAACTAGATGACAAAAGTTAGGAAGGAATACGGAAAAAATTCTAGCCATCAATGCTTAGAGTGATACAGAAGTAGAGAAACTAGTGTGCGAAACTGCAATACTCTGTGTGCGGGGGGGGGGGGAGGGAGGGAGGGAGAGAGAGAGAGAGAGAGAGAGAGAGAGAGAGAGAGAGAGAGAGAGAGAGAGAGAGAGAGAGAATTTTCGAAACTCAGACACTATATGGTATACCAGGCAGATGAAATTGTGGGAGAGGGTCTGGGAAAGTTTTACGTCCCTCCAAATTTATCCTCCCTTTCCACACTTCATTTGTTCTTAATTAACAAAGACAGGGAAGGTAATGAAAATCTGAGGCCTCCTAATTGAACGAAATGGAGCTAATTACACCACCCAGGCCGTCGTTTTGTGTCACACGGAGCAACTGATTCCTCCAAACTATTACAACCAACAGGACACCCATTATTTTTGTCAATTTTTGTCAATACATTGTAGGAATCACGGGCGGTTCAAATGTACCAAATGTATACTCCTATCCCTTTAAGTGTCGGTGGTGCTAGGGGCATTATTGTGTCCCGTCAAGGTGTTGCATCACGTGGTGTGTCTTGTTTGATCCACGTGGTGAGAATCGGACATACTTGATCACGTGGGGTTTGCAGTGTTTTGTTGTGACGTGATGAGTTAAGGAGACTGTTGTTGTTGGTTACTGTTTCCTCCAAACTATGCAAGCCAACAGACGCCATCCATTGTACTAATAGGGCATCTGTTTCGTGGCATAGTTTGGAGGAATCAGACACCTTCCAATTCACTACCAAACGAATCTCTCCTTAAGGTATTGCATCAGATTATCATATACTAAGCATCAGGATATGCGGTTTTATCATCAAATGCCTTTTAAATTGAATAACTTTTAATATATATGAACTACAGCCGTAATAAAAATTCTTCCACAAACTTTTTCTATTACCAGAGCAACTTTAAATAGGTCCCTTTAGAGACGAAATAAGAAATGAAAAAAAAAAAAAAAAAAAAAAAAAAAAAAAAATATATAGGGCAAAATATGATCCCCTTTCCTATGATGAGAAGAGTTAAGTTTCCCACGCCGTAAGCAAAGTCTGGGGTGGAGGCTGACATTTGAACCTCCTCCATCACTCCAACTTTTGCTGTGGGATGCTCGAAACTGGTGGTGGTGGTCGTGGAAGAGAATTGACGGGGGGGGGAGGGCGGGGGTAGAAGAGTTGGAACGTTCCCACGGCCAATGGTATAGGAATTTGAAATGCAGATATAAATGTAGGAAGCAAGTCTCAAAACAGGCTAACTCGATTTCATCCTAGGGTCAAACTAATAAGGCTTTTTCATTCTTTAATTAAACTACAAGTTATTATGAGGTTTGCAGGACACTCACTAATCTATCTACACCATAACAAACACTACACACACCCACGTACCAGACGACAATCACAGACAATCACCACCTGTTTTTTTCATATGAACCTTCAGCACCACACAACTTCAGAAACATGAAATTATGTGGCCAAGTACAAATTACAGTCTGAAAGCTATCAAAATGTATAGGAGCTCGAGGGTTGAATCTATATCAGCAGAGTGCAAGAATGCTTAACAAACGTCCAGGTAAATATTTAATCAACGAGCCTTCAAATCATTCTTCACTTGTTTACCTGTTTCACTCGTCTGGTTTGGTACCGTATCATTAGTGTGGTAAAAATAATATTGATGAGGTCCTCTATACTGTACCATCCTGCATGCATGGGTGTGGGAACTGTAAAATGATCGTAGGAACTCTACACCAACCGTGGGAACACAACACCGGAAATAGACAGTTTGGCCAATCAATACAGAGATCACAATCACTAAAATACGTGTGTGTGTGTGTTGGAGGGATCAAGAAGCAGCATAGGTAGTACGGAGTTATAATAGGAACTAATAACTTGGCGGTGGTGGTGATTGGATTAATGCTGTTATTATTATTATTATCTGGTGAGAGGTAGTGTGGTAGATGATGATGATGATATAGGTGAGCATATTAAATTGGCAGTGGTGGAAATATGCCCTCAAATTCCACGCAAACAAGATAGTAGTGGCAGAAATTAGGACAACTTGTGCAGGATCTAGCCAAGCTGTGGTTATGGTAATGTTGGTGTTGGTTACTGGAGTCACGGTGGCTGTGTGGTGGTGGTGGTGGTGGAGGGAACATTAGTCATGGGTATGGTAATGGTAGTGGTAGTGGTGGTAAAGGGTCACGGGACAGCAAAACCAACCAACCAACCAACCAATTTTTATGGCTTGACTTTCCATGCCCTTCACTGAGCTGCCGTCAACGTCACCACAAGTTGCTTCTTTCTCATTGTTTGTGTGTGTTTTTGTACACTTTCTCCCAATTCATTTTCTGTGGTTTTAACTTATTTCGTTCTTCCATCATTATTGTTCTATACTTTCCACCCTTTCCCTTTTATTTCTAATTGTAATACTTTGTTTTTCTCTACTTCCTCATTCCCCCTTTTCCTACCTATACAAGCATTCTCTATCTCTCTCTCAAAACACACACACACACACACACTGCATAAACAACCGGAAGAAACTTGAGCTCACTCCTTACTTCTCCTTTCAACTCCCCGAGCCTCCCTTCCGTCATCTCTTCACCCTTTCCCTTCCCTCCTGTCATCTCCTCACGTCCTGTTTTATTCCCCTCTCCCCATCACCTTACCATGGCCTTCCTCCTCAAACATTCCCTCACACTACCTATCCCCAATCCATAATTCCCCCTTGTTGTATTCTCTTCACCCTCTCCAAAGCCGCCACTCTTTCACCTGTTAACTTTTTCTACCCATTTCCAACACCAGAATCAAAACAAGACACAACAACAACAACTCTCGACTTACCTTAGGTTGCAGTGAAGTAAACATAATGTAACTTACCAAACTTCCAGTATTCAGGCGCTGTACTTTGATACGGGACTGTGCTTCATTAAAGAAGTTCGAATCCGGGTGGAGTGTTGATGAAAAAGAAAAGGCTTGTATGACTAACCTCTTTAGTCCAGGGTCCCTTGACAAGCTCAGGGTTGACGACCTTCTGCCACCTCTGCTGACACTGGACGTCGTTACGGTCAAGGAAACAGGAGGCGATCACCTCCCAATTCTCCCCATGGTGCTCCACCAAATTCTTCAACTTCTGTACACAACACAAACACACACAACTTAACAATATTGTACATTTTCAATCTCAACATTACTGTGCACATTTTAATGCTGAAGGGATCACAGGGCTAGATATACAATAGTCTCCTGACTTGTACCTTCTTGATATATTGCTAAAATAGGCTCGTAGTTATATCTAAGTGGGCTTCTTGGGAGTTTGATTTGGCAAACCTATGACTGGATGGTTATCCTGAACTAAAGATAAGATTGCAATTTTTGTAATTATATCGAGAAGAATTCATACTGGAATGAATATCATCGAAAGGAAAAATACCCACAGTGGCAGACGAATAGGCTTAATCAAGAGTTTCAACAACTGTCGCCGACTTTAATGCTGTACAAAGAGTACTATTCACCTACATTGGTGACCAATCACTGATACATTTATAAGCAAAAGGTAACAACGTGGAAAGGATAGGTGGGTAGTCTGGGATGGGGTGAACATAAGGGACTACCTGTCTGGATTGAACCTTTTCTTTCGCTACTATCCTGTACGATATATTCACCTTATCAACATGACTAACGTAGGAACATATTAACATAAATATAAACCGTTAATAATTAGTACCATGAGCTTCGTACTGCCTTACAAACAAACTACCCCGCGAGCAGGAGCGGATTTACCATTTAAGTTTTCAAAGGCAACATGACTCCTGGAGATGGGTGCCTGAGGCCTTACAGGTGAGGTATGAGGGTCCCTTTAAATAGTTGGGAGGGCATCTGGGTAGTCCATGGGGGGAAGGAGGAGTGGGATTAGGGGAGGGGAAGAGGGACAAGAGGAGGGAAGGAGGTGTGTGGGAGAAACGGGGAGAAAGGAAGGAGTTGGGGGTTAGGAGGGGGAAAGGGGAGGAAGAGTTGGGAATGTAAAAATGTCTCACGATAGCTGGTCTAGGGTTCGATTCCCGGATAGTGTAACTTGTTCTGATGTAGGAATGTTTAGGAAATGAACGTGAAGGAGAAAATGGATAGAAAGAATGGAGTTAAGGCGACATGATTCTAAAAGATAAAAGTAAGAGGAATCGATTGCGTAGGGAAGAAGATAGTAGTAACAAGAACTGGAGACGGCGATAGTGAAGAGGGGATGATGGGAAGGGTTTTAAATGGGGACAGAAAAAGCAACATGTGGGGATTCCAGGTGGTTGAGGGATGAGGTAACAAGATATTCTTCTCAGTCGGTTCCCAGAATGAGAAGCACTGGTTTGTACCGCCGAATAAATTTTAGTATACCAAAACGAGAAACAAAAGGTGATATATAACGGAGGAATAAAATTATAGAATACGAATGAAGAACAAAATCATGAATAATGTCGGTATTAAATAAAAGTGTGTCAGGATGGTAGTTATATTAAAATGTTGTATCCTGAACTCTCTCTATATTTTATTTAATAGCATGCGTCCTCATACAGTAAGTACCCAGTAGTAGGCGTGACCAATAAATTCATCATAAATTCCCCAACTACACATTAACACTTTCTTTAAACTGACCTGACTCGACCTGACTTGGACCGCAATAATCCCATCTTACCTGACCAGACCTTTCCAATCTCTCCCATAAATAGTTTGGCGCGTGTATCCCTTCCAACCACACCTACCCATTCAATTTTAAGAAGTATGTTAAGCTGAATTACATTTCTGAGTTATACACACTAACTTATGCCAAAAATGTGGTTGAATACATACCAATGAAACATTTAACTCAATAAGTGTGATATTAACTCAGTACGATTACATGTATAAAATTAACTAGAAAAGATGCAACAAAGCTATATTATCCTTTGGGTTAATGGTAGTGTTGGCAAATTTGGATCAACTGATACCTCCAAACTATTCCAATTAACAGTACACCATTATTTTTTTTGTTAACCTGGCACTGTTTCATGGCTCTCCAATGTACCAAAAGTATACGACTCCCTTAAAATGTTCCATGTACTGTACGGTACCTACACTACAGCAAAACTTTTCCCTAATCACAACGGAATACAAAGGATCTACAAACAACAACAGACCTATAGTAGTCTTTGCGAGGCAGTGTGGTTTTACTAAGCTATCTACTATACAGGGGCGAAGGAAAGTAGAGTACATAAGGTTCCTCTAACTACACTATAACGCCACTGTGGAGTTACAAGAAGGTCAAGATTGTTACCTCGTCTTCGTCCTTGTTCCAGCGGCCCTTGTTGACGTGCTTCTTGGTCCTAGGTCCTCCAGTGCTGGGGGCCTGGGGGTCGTCGTCCAGGGAAGAGGACTCGTCAATCTCGAACTCCTCGTCGCTCACCTCGTCATTGGAGCCCCACTCATCCTCATTGATGCTGGAGGAACAGAGGGAAAAGGGCATATCTCATTTTATAGTCAATAATAAAGAATACATACATGATACGTGGCAAAAATCTATCTATACTATTGTAGCCAACACCTGGCTGATCAACAAAATGATGCTCCTTTGTTATTCACCATTACAAAACCCACGAGTTGGAATTTTTACCATAACCAATATTCACCCTTATTTCCTATCACTACCATCAATGTTTACCCCATTTCTAATCACTATAACCATATTTGCCATTATTTCTAATCACTGCCAAAATCACCAACAACACCATAGCTCCATTATTGATCGCCAATGCCACCAATCACCATTACCTCTCACCAGGACAATGACTATACCCTTAGAGAACCAGGCAGTGAAGGTGGCTGGCGGACTGAAATCGATTTAAACCCGAACAAAAGACGAGCTCCCACCCACACCTGCCTTCCCTCCCACCCTCCCTCACCTGATTCCCTCACCACTCGCCCACTAACATGCACTCCTCTTCCCCTCATCCTATTTTCAGCGCTTCCCTCCCTTATCCGCAACCCATTTCACATAATCGATATCAAAATACAAAGTGGTAGAAATGGAAATGGATTACTATTCCTTGGAGATGAAAGGTGTAGGATGTGTAGCACCGCGTTTGAAGGAAACCAGTACTAAACCACCTTCTCCCCTATCTGGTTTTTGTATGTACAGTACAATGCCGAATTCTCGGACTCTTGCCAACTATACAGACGTGAAGCGAGAACAGTCAGGCCATATAATTAGCGATAAAAAATATATATATGTATACCAGGTAGTCAAAAAGAAATTTCCTTGCTGTTTAAATGAAAGGGCTCTGTGCAAGATAATTTAAGTCTTTAATGAGGATGCAAGCTGTTTACTGTTGCTATAATATTATATACTTAATGAGTAGAGAAATTGCTAAGATTAAATATAAGTAGTCGAAAAAATCTGCCACCATATCCTAAAGCCCTTAGGTTTTCCCGTGCCTCTCATTCTTTACACCCCTATTGAAATTTCTTGGAAATCTTCGCATGGCAAGATCATTATCCATTACTTTGTTGTATCAAGGACATAAGTGAAAGATTTTTTCCCCATTGGCTTCCATTTTGTTATCAGTTATCACTTAATGGACTTTCAGAAGCAAATGCTAAAGATTCCGTTGTTCATTAGTCACTATGGAACTACCATACTTATGGCTTACAGTACTTTTCAAACGAGTCGTCTCACTCAAAACGTAAAAAGCCAATGGCAATGTTCTCTTCCTATTCTTTACATTTCTCTCACGAATACTCCCAAACATCAGCACTAAACCTCCTCCCATCCATTCCCACACTCCAAAGAATTTAAGATGAAAAATACGATTGTGAAACGAAAAAATAAATGAAAAATATATAGACCTGATTTTAACCCACCACTGAAAACCCAAACAAGTACCAAGCCCACATAGAGTACAGTACGTTTTTCACACCTCGGTCCTCCGTCTTTTCCATCACTCCTTTATTTGCCTCGCCTCCCTCGGTCACATTTCTCAACCCCTAGCTCCCCCCTTGTTACCGTACCCTCCTCCTCCTCCTCTTCTCTCGTAGACCTTTCTTTCAGTCGCTCCATTTTCGACCCCCCAAGCTCGCATTTCTCCCACGTAAACAATTATTCTCTTAACCCTTTAAATGATCCTGGTCCTCCTGGCAACATAACACACACAGGCGAGGGGAAGAATTCTTAGTTGAACACATAGGGTACATACAAACAGTTTGTGTGTGTTTGTCCGTCATAATAATGCAGCTTTGATTTTTATGAACAAAAACGAAATAAAAATTGTACCGAGTGGAATCGTTTGCTTACTTCACATGAAAGGAAAACACTATAGCCTATATGAGGTAGCTTTAAACGTGACTGAATGAGCGTATAAACACCCAAACAGTCCTCAGTCTAGCGTCGGGTCTATATAATGAGGAGATACCTTCTCACGGGGTAACTGAAGTACAAATTACGGTAATTAAACCCAATATTAGCTATCAACATCAGGTAGAACCCACACGTAGCCCACCCAGGAAGTCCCATACACCATGCGGTCTCTCTGTAAAACTTCCGATAGCTTCTTTTTTATAACCTTTAAATTTGTCAACTCTACATATTGTATATATACACGATGGGTCCTTGTATTTTGTAGTCTGGGAATAGAGCCATGATATACACCGCACTGCACGGTATAAGTCGAAGACAAAACGTACATTCATTGTATAAGAAACCAAACCAAATGCGAGACACGATATAAGCATACAATAATACAGTACATACGGAATGCAAATACATAACCTAACACAAGACATAATTACACATGCATATATACACTAAGGTATACAAAAGAAATATCCCATAAAAGAAGACATTAGAACCATCCACCATTACCATTCCATCACCTGCCTTACTTCCATCATTCACTGCCGCTCCATCACACAGATCTTATCACTAACTTATCTCAGACTTATCAGTACCCACCCCCTCCCCATCCTCTTGTCCCACCAACTTCCTTTCCCATCACGTTCTCTCCCTTTCCATCCCTTCCATTACGTTAAATATTGTTCTGTCTTCGTTACATCTTTCTCACCTTTGTCTTTCATAACTTTCCACAGCAATCTTCAGCTATATTATTCTCTCTCTCTCTCTCTCTCTCTCTCTCATGCTACCCTGTCCTTAATTAAATCCCTCTCACACTATGACCCCCCTCCCCACCTCTCGTTCATTGTCCCACACTACCACCTGGCTTCTACC
Organism: Petrolisthes cinctipes; assembly: GCA_033782935.1. NCBI lineage: Eukaryota > Metazoa > Arthropoda > Malacostraca > Decapoda > Porcellanidae > Petrolisthes > Petrolisthes cinctipes. The sequence goes on along the minus strand of JAWQEG010004635.1, from coordinate 213,702 downwards.
TGGTCCGGGGAGGGAGAAATGGAGGGGAGAGAAGGGAGAGGGAAAGTGAGGAAGTGGAGGGAAGGGAATGAGGGGGGAGAGGAAGGAGAGCGTAAAGAAGACGAGAAATGAGGGGTAACGAGAAAGATGGAGGGGAGAGGGAAAAGGGGAGACATGGAGGGAGGGAAGGAGACGGAAAAGGGGAGACATGGAGGGAGGGAAGGAGAAGGAAAAGGGGAGACATGGAGGGAGGGAAGAAGGAAAAGGGGAGACATGGAGGGAGGGAGAAGGAAAAGGGAATTAAGGAGAAGGGGAGACATGGAAGGGGGAGGGAAGGAGAAGGGGAGACATGGAAGGGGGAGGGAAGGAGAAGGGGAGACATGGAGGCAGGGAGAAGGAACGAGAGAGACATGGAGGGGGGAGGGAAGGAGAAGGGGAGACATGGAGGCAGGGAGAAGGGGAGACATGGAGGCAGGGAGAAGGAGAGACATGGAAGGGGGAGGGAAGGAAAAGGGGAGACATGGAGGGAGGGAGGAGAGACATGGAGACAGGGAGAAGGAACGAGAGAGACATGGAAGGTTGAGATAAGCCATACGAGCAAGGGTGTCAGGGGATGGGGTACAAGACAAAAGGAGGAGGGGAAGGGGACAGACAAAGGAAGAGGATAAAAAGGGGAAGAGGACACCAAGAAGAGACAACATGCTCAAGAGAAGAAACAAGAGAGGCCCAACGAAGTACGGAAGGAATATAAAACTGGATGAATTGTAGAGAAATACAGAAGTGGTGAAAGGATAAAAAGAAGTACAGGATAGAAATGTAAAATAAAACACGCCAAATTATCTTCATGGGAGAAACAGTGGAAGAACGGGAGACGATAAGGGAGTAGAAGGTGTCATGTTGGACGAAAAGGCTGAAAAGACTCGAACCTGTTACTGGATTAGCTTTACACTGTCTCCTAATCCACTCCTAAAGATTACCCTTCTTTCACTCCCTTACTTCAACTCAGCTGCCTATAATGGAGTTTATATCCTCAGCTTAAGGTTTTGCCTGAGTTCATTTAATATTCAGACTTCCCTTGGCTTCTTTAATTCTTCGGTTTCACTTGTCTACGCTTTTGTTTTGATAAATCTTCAGTCAAAGAGAACTCAAGATCTTGCACATATTTAAATATCGTAATTTATTGTGCATGTCTTTTGGGTTTGTGCCTTTGGCTCTGTACAGTTCAAATTTTCTATAGAGTAAAAGAAACGCTGAAGTATCAGACAAGGATCTAAGTGATGGCTGACAGACAACAGCAGTCCCGTGGGGTTTAAAAGGTGAAGGACACGTTTTAAGGGACGCTTGGGAATGTGGTTTAAGACGTTCAAGTTGCTTCACTCGTCTTACTGTTTTTGGTGGACATTTGCCTCTTGCTTGGGGCTGTTATCGAGGAACACGAGAACTTTACTTTCTCGGGGACGTATGCGTTATTCATTGGAGTTATAATTTCGGGTCCATCCTATCCAGCACTCCCTCGTGGTTGGACCGACAGGGCTTTTGTGTGCCAAGATGTTTTTAATAGGATATAAAATTCATATTGTGCTAAATGTAATATCTAGGGTATCATTAAAACATGCGCCATTGTTTGTGGACCTTCTATGTGGGTAGTGTCAGAGACAGTTAAGGACCATGTGATCGTGTACGAGATTTGGTGGCTTCTGATTCCTCCTGACTATGCCACGAAACAAGCTCCTTCCATATCGTTGGTGTTTCGTTGCAATATTTGAAGGACTTACTTATAGCTTCCAATTTTCAGACTACATCACGGGGTCTCTTAAAGAGTCTCTTGTTGATTAATTGGGAGGTTTGGGATTCGTACAAACTATACCACGAAACAAATTCCCTGTTACTACCATTGAGGGCATCTGTTTTATGACACAGTTTGGAGGAATCAGTAGCCTTCCAATTTACCAACACAGGAATCTCACCTTAAAGAGTAGGACAGAGAAACAAAAGAGTAAACATGAAAGAGGGAGAAAGGAAGGAATGATGAGGTACTGTACAGGGAGGGAATGACTACACGTGGCGAAGTGGATGGAAGGGGTGGAGGGGGAGGGGTGGCATGGTTGTATCGAAGAAAAACAACCGAGACATGGAAGGACGAGGCGAGGGAAGCTATGGAATGGAGTGGTTGTGGTGAGGTGCGAGGCAAGAGGGCACGTGGCGAAGGAAGGAATAAACAGAAAGGAAGTGCTAACGAGAAAACGAGGAGAGGAATGAACAGGATTGAGAAGGAATAGCTCACGATGAATAGAGGGAAGAAATAATGGAATAAATAAATTGGGAGAAAGTGCTCACGAGATAGGGAGGGACATAATATAAGAAAAGGAATAAACAGGAAGAAGGAAGTGGTCACGAGGAGGTGAGGGTTGAAATATAGATTTAAGAAAATGGCAAGTGGTGAAATGAGAGAGAGAGAGAGAGAGAGAGAGAGAGAGAGAGAGAGAGAGAGAGAGAGAGAGAATATGGTTGATCAATAAGGACCGCCATAACACCATACGATCAATACTCACTCCGCCATAACAACAAAAACACACAGTACGTCCCAAGAGTACTACAACACACGCTCTCTCTCTTTGAATATAAACAGTGTGGTTCTATTCGAAAGAGCAAGATTTTTACACGGTGCCTGTATCATTTTTAACATCAAACAATACTAAATATAATCAAGATTCAGTGTCCAGGTTTCAAAAATTTCATAACAAATCAGCGAGAAAGTAGCCTACAGTAGTTAAGTTGGACAAGGTATGGAGACTTTTTGTTGACAGTAGAGTACAGACTTAAGCATACAGGGTCCTGGGTGGTCGACACATGCTTTAAATAATGTGCCCCACTCCAGGTTCAGTCCCAGACGCACTCCCTCACATTTGTCACTCTCCCGGGGTCCGGTTCACTGTAGCGGGGTGGGACAGGTGGGGTGTGCCTCCCCCTTCCCCCCTCTCTCCATCCATTTACCCATTCCTCCTCCACTCCCTCTCTCCTTTCCATGCTATATTCTCTTACTCCCTGTTTCATCGGCAATACAACTATGGAATATAGGTACCGGCAAACAAAGGAAAGAGTAAGTGCAAAAAACAGTCTTAAAAAGACATAATTATAGTGGAGAGGTGGAAATAATTATAACCTTATGCAGAGTTCAAAACTCCCTAAAATGAGCCAGAAAAACTTGCAGCTTCGCCAATTCTTATGCTCCAACATCTTTCCTTCCTCCTCCCACTCTGTCGCCTTCCTTCCCCCTTCCCCTCTCTCCCCGTCTATTATCGTCCCCTTATACCACCAACACCTGGCTACCCCATGTGGTTGTAAGGAGTTTTGAACCCTACGACCACATTCTCTAAGGTCTGTTATGCTACTACATCAACATGCTGGAGGGCCTGTGAGGCTACTATGAACCTCAAGGCCCTGCTCCACGAGTGTCAGTGTCCTCTACAGCCAACGCTAGTCACAGGAAACGGGGTAATTTCATCCTTATTTACTTTTCACACAAGAGTTCAATTTATTGTTGCCATAAAGACATACGAGGGGCCAACACAGAGGTCAACCGGAACCTCTAAGGCAAATTTGAAGACCATGTGCAAATATCCATTCAATATCCCCCCAAACAAAATATGTACAATTGCTCTTCCGAGTCAACATCAACAGGAAAAAGTTATATGGAATAATTTAAAAACAGCATGTTGCCTTAGAAAAGAGCAAGTTAGAAACATGAGGAAACTTCCAATTCACTCCATAAAATGATGAAAGGGTTCTAAAACTATAACTCTTACCTATTTCATGGTTGCAGTATTGAGGGTCTGATCCACTAATCAACAAAATTACTTTAATCAAATCCTTGTGTTCAACCGAAGGAGCACTTATGACATTATTCTCCCCAAGCCACTCAGCTGTCAAGACATTACTTGCATCTCCTTTGTTACCCATTCCGTTTGTTCTCTTAGGGCTAACTATACCATAATATTTATATGATGTAGAATAACACTCCAGACTACAAGTTATTTCAGATTCTTCTTGACAAAACTCACACATCAATGGTTATACCTAGAATACTTTAATCAGGCAGAGACGATTCACACATGATACTCTAAAAGGAATCCTAGCTGAAATAACTGCACCAAGACCCTCCGTTATATTCTAACAGTTACAACTTGATAATCGAATACTGTATTACCAAGCCATACGAATTAAAAGCATGATCCAGTTACTATTGTTCACACAGCCTGTGATGGTATAGTCTACATCAGCTGTCTCCCTTCCTTCTCATCCCCCCTCGACCCTAAACTACCTTTAGACCTTCCCTGCCAATCCCCTGTCTAGACCTACCCAGCTATTTCCCAGGCCCCCCTGTCAAATTTTCACAGCCAAATTTAATCCCAAACAATTATAAAACTTGATCCAGACAATCATCGAACTGTTTTAATTCACCGTTCCACACACGGCTGCTCAAAAATTGCATTATTATTACAACTGTGTCCCCATCTCCCTCTGAATTTACTGAAACATTGTCAAAGTGGTAAATTACTAGAACGATATCAAAAAGTGTCAGCGAATGATACTTATAAACATATTCAAGACACCTGGTTAGATTTAGAACAGCAATACACCGTAGTATCGTGGAAACTATGTACCGGTACCGTACATATATGCATTAGAACCACCCAAGACCAACAACGCCGAAAGGAACAGCCAGCGGGGCCTACACAAATGAAAGGGTGGTAAAGAAAAGGGGAACAGTGGGAATATTCAAATGAAGCCTATGATGACAAGGAAAAGGGCTGGAAAGGAAGGAAGGAAGGAAGGAAGGAAGGAAGGAAGGGTGTGGATGTATAATGAATGATGGATGGATGGGATGGCATGTGAAAGACAGAACTGACACACGGTATAGGAAACAAAGAAATTATAAGTTACGGTAACACCTGACAATGATGGAACCTATGGAACACCAGGATAATGAAAGCCCAAATCGACGAGGTAAGGGCATGTCCAGCTGCTGATAGACTGACGAATGGGATACAAAGCACAACCAGTAAGTGGAACAAGAACCAACAGATTACACGTTAAAACATCAAACGAGTCTCTCTGTTTACAAATTAAATTGCAAAACTTCAATTAGATAAACTAAAATCCGAGAAGCCAACCGTACATCAATAATATAAAACAATTGCATTATTAAAAATAATAAATGGCTTTATAAGCCAGAATGAGTGGAGAGGTAAATACCATGTAGACTGGAGAGATATAGGATAAAATGAAGATATTTTGCAGTTAAAAATTATAAACAATGAACACAATATCACACAAGAATATGGAAGAAACGACAAAATAGTATATGATCAACTTGACAACTGAGGATTAAAGAAAAATAATATTAAAAGACGAAGTAACAGTGAATAATAAAAGGGTGGTGGCCGTGGTAGTATGGAAGGGGATGTGAGTCAGCTGATGGGATCACACACATAGTTGGGCAGGAAGTGTCAGCTGGTGATGAGAGACAACTTTCGTGGGCACACACGCTTGCACGCACACATCACAGTATACAGTCACTCTGGTAAAGGCATATCAGTCAAATCAACATGGAACACACACACACTTTATACAACTTTCCCCCAACAATCATTAAGACACTGGTGCCGACAATATACCCCTTACCCACTTCTTCCTCCTCCCCAAGTTGTTTGCCTCCCAAGCCATTGAGGAGCACCACCTCAGCCTACAAAATGGACAGCCATATCCGGCAATTATCCACGCAAGCGGAGTATAGCAGAGGGAGGGGGAGGGATGGTAATGGGTGTGGGTGGGCAGGTGAGGAAAGGTGGTACGTAGGTAGAGGAAGCAGTGGGTACGCCGAGTTAGCAGTAGGTAGAGAAGGAAGCACTGTCGATGTGCACCCACTGTAGGTACTTATTCAAGTACCAGAATAAAATTTAGTATCCAATATAATACAGTATATATCTGGATGTTGAAAGATTCTATAATAAAGATGATGCCATAAAAGAAAGTAATGAACACGTATTGAGGTCCAGCAAGTATATACTCCCCCAACTTCATTTGCGAAGGGGAAAACATCCCCCCCCCAACGTGGGAGGGGACCCCAAAACTTGCCCTACAATATTTATACAAAACAATGATAAAATTCCATGCTTCCAAAACCAGGAACGTTACGTGTGAATGAAGAGGAACACAGTTTTGACAAGGACCCACATAAAATAACTCAATAAAGCAAACAATAAACAGAAGAGCTCGAAAAACAACACAGAAGGAAACTACCCTCCCCTCTCTCCACCATACCCTCCCAGACCCCTATAATTAGAGTGGAGGACACATCTGTACCTCGGGGCAGATGTTAAAGGTTGCCAGGAATGCCATACATCAGCTGAGACGGGGGGGGGGGGGACAAGGAACAGGGCAGAGGGGGAGGGAGAAGAGCAGGGGGGATTGGATTTGTGAAATCACAATTATAAAGTAACAAAAATTTAATTTCTTTCATCATATATATTTTTATTGGGTGATAAGTTACATAAAGAAACAATGGGACGGTACATACACTGGTACATACCTGTTCGACAAATATGGTAGGAGGAAAGGTGGGTAAAGGTAGCCTAACTGTGAGGGGAGAACAATGAGTAGGTAAACACTAAACAGCAGCGTTCAGTGAGCGTAGGTAAAGGGGATTTGGGAAACAAAGTTTGTTGGGGACATGTTATGGCAAAGTATAACAGGTGTGAGACATACTAGCCTACACACTTATAATCACACACGGAGAAGAAAAATAAATTACTATAATCATAATGGACGTCCTTTTTTTTCTCTCTCTCTTACAAAGTAACTACGGTATGGACATGTAGCTATGACGTGTACCTTACTTTTCTTTATATACCTTTCAAATACCTGGTCATTTTATCCTACAGTGCATTTCACGAGAAATTTTTGCTCCTGTATTTTATCTTCTTTCCTAGGTATAGCTGCAATACAATGCTTGCATCATGGTAAATATTGTTCGACTCACCTCCTTCCCTTGTATATAACATTAATTTCTCACCCTACAAGACAAGGTACGTACCTTACATCCTCCTCTATCATGTTCTCATGCCACCCCTGTACACACCCATTCTGAACTACGATACCTTTCCAACTAATCTTTCTTCTACGTATAGCCCCTCGGTTTCCTTTCCAAATGTTTATGCGCCAATCCGCTCCTCAATTAACCACTCCCCTACCCCATAAAGCCGCCCACCCCTAGTCTACTGTCACAGCCCTCCCAACAAACCCGCCCATTCTCCACCCCAACCCCAACCACCAGGTCAGGCAAGGGGTCAGGGGTCACCAAATGAGGTCACTTCCTGGAGACGGAAAGCTTGCGGGGGAAAGGAGAAAGGGCCAGGACAGAGAACAATAGAGGGGTGAACGACTTTGGTGGGACAATGAGGTTAGGGAAGCTATGGATAATGTTGGAAAGCTGAACGATGCTGAATTGACTGATAGCCATTTGAAAACTTGGCACACCACATACTCCAACTGATATAAACTAGACAGGAATTATTTTGCTCAAATAACGAACCTTACAGAGACATACTGCAGTTCTGATACAAGTACGGGATGTGAAAATGATAAGCAATGATACCGCATGACAGACTCCAATACAGGGTGGGGAAAACAAGGCAAAACTCAGTAAAGATTTGCAGCTGTGGGCACCTGGAAGAGACACATCATCATGACCACTAAACCACCGATGCTCTCCCAAAAAAGGATAATACATTATAATAAAACACTTTATACACTAGGTGCTGAATATTTCAAGTGCTTGGTAAACCAAGAAACACGGGAACTCCCAAGTCTAACAGCTTTCTATCCCCGGTTGATTATAATTTCTATTTAAGGCAAGGTTAACTATTATGACCAGTTACTTAGAGTAAGTAGAAGTTAATTTGTGGCAACAAAACAAGCAATAAAAGCTTCCCTTATCACGGTTCATAGAAAACTTTCTACGCCAGGGAGAATGGGCTCACTGGACCCAATAAGGACTGACTACACATTACCTTAATAAACTTGTTATTCATTCAAGGTATCTAAGAACAGATGTTCTGGGGAGGTCAATACCGAATCCAAAACATTCCCGAGTAAACTAGGGAGTGTAAGAAACTGCTGTTAGCCTAAACTAGGAACGATAAAAGCGACAACCTTTCATCTATACTGCCGCTTTTCCCAAGGCCAACGCTGGGCCAGACTGGAGGTGTTGAAGTCTCCCTAAGCTGGGTAGGGGTAAGTAAGCCTAACGCTGCTCACCATGAGAACCATGGTGGTAGGAACAGTCATGTTCCCCCTGAGGCCTCCTGACGTCCACACCCCTCCCCTGCCCACCTAACCCAAGGCCTCTCGCTCGCCTACACCACATGCCCTCACCCCTCCCCTTGCCATGCCCACCTCAAGACTTCACTACATGACTCTTATCGTCCTCCCTTTCCAAAATATGCATTAATACTATCATTACCTTTCTCCTTTTTTCTATGCACCCCATCCCCTGACACAAGGATGAGAGACAGTAAGGATAGTTCACTGAGCACTTGTTTTACCCACAATGCACCCCGCCATACAGCCGTGACGTCACTGGAGACCCAAACACGGACGCACAGAGGAGTTTTGCCTTGGCTTTGCTTGTATCTCAGTGACTCCAGCTTTTTTCTCTATATGAACAATGATAAAGTGTGCTGTTTACGGGTGCAATAGCAATAACAGGAGCAAGAAACAAGAAAATTGCTATTTTTATCGATTTCCAAGGACAAAATCAGTGTTAAAACAGTGGAATAATTCATGCTATCGGGCAGATAAACTAAACCCAGAGACTGCCAGAGTTTGCTCCCGTCATTTTAAGGCAGCAGATTACAAACAGAATTACAGCATCAAGAGGAAGCTCCTAAACAAGTCTCCACAGGCAACAAGATCACTGAAGGCTGATGCTGTACCTTCGCTGTTTCTCCCAAAACAGGAGGATGATTCAGGTAGGCAATATGGACTCTTATCTGTTACTGCCAATACTTTCGGTATAAAACTTATTGTGCAAAACTTACTAAATATCATCTTTCATTTGCAATTAGTAGGAGCTGACAAATATTTCTTGATGGTGCTTGTTAACAGGTTAAAATAAGTCTTGTGCATAGATATGGGCTGCCCCTAATCTTTATTGAAAGTAAGGTTTATATGAGCCATACAATTGAAATGTAACAAGACAACCAACCAGGTAAGATAGGCCAATTTTATGAAAGTTTTATAGGTTATTTGGTTTTATTGTACATTGTGTAGGGTTGGTTTATACTAACGTTAGGTGGCAGGTAGATTGGGACCATTTCTTAATATTTTCAGTTTTTATAAATGACTAGTTTGGTAGGGAGGTGGGAAACATAACCATACCAAAAGAGCAGAAAGGTTTTCCATTTTGATCAGCAAAAATAAATTGCACTGCCAGATTGTCTGATTTAATTATTTTCCTTTTTGCAGAAAGTGCAAAACACCGTGGGCGCAGAGCTGAGGAAAAACAGAGGTGCCAGCTTTTGCAAGATTTGCTCAGTGTTTCTGGTAGGAAGAATTTTATGACTTTTTAAAATTGATTTTTATTAAAATTTTTACTGTCTTGCTGAAATATAACATCTCAATCAGTGAGTTACATATGGTATATAGGGTATATTATATATTCCTTTAGTTGAAAATATATATACAGTACAGGGAATATTTTCTGTATTCTCTGCAAGACAAGTTCTCTTTCACTCAACAGACATCAGTGAGTTACATATGGTATATAGGGTATAATTATTATATATTCCTTTAGTTGAAAATATAGGTAAATTTACTGTTTCGGACAGAATAGGATTCTTTGGACAATGATATATTTTACTAGTGTTTTTTTATGTGTTTTCAACGATTTTGATATTCATTTCCGTCGCATTTTTTTTTTTTTTTTTTTTTTTTTAGCCAAACCTAACCTGACCTAACCTAATCTGGACCGCGGCACACTACCGGGACCTAACCGGGGCAGACTACCGGGACCTAACCAGGGCAGGCTACCGGGATCTAACCAGGGCAGATTACTGGGAAAATAGAAATAGCCGACATGGATGGATGTGTAGAGCACAGTTTACACTTGAAATCTAATCCCGGTAGTCTGCCCCGGTAAGGTCCCGGTAGTCTGCCCTGGTTAGGTCCCGGTAGTCTGCCCTGGTTAGGTCCCGGTAGTCTGCCCCAGTTAGGTCCTGGTAGTGTGCTGCGGTCCAGATTAGGTTTGGCTAAAAAAAAAAAAAAAAAAAAATTGCGACGGAAATGAATTTAAAAAATTTTGAAAACACATAAAAAAAACACTAGTAAAATATATTATTGTCCAAAGAATCCTATTCTGTCCAAAACAGTAAATTTACCAAAATGGATATACAGTACAGTGAATGTTTTCTGTATTCTCTTCAAGACAAGTTCTCTTTCACTCAACAGACACATCATAAGAAGCTTCAGCCCCTATTGAAACTGCTGTTGCTAGAGGAACTCAACAACATTGACTTTATTGTTCCGGTAAGAGAAATGCTGATTCATTATTATCTTTCTTCATTTATAAATTCTACTCTAATTGTGTCATATTTTTAATTTACTAGTTATTTGAATTGCATTTAATCTAACTCTAGAATCATGAATTATACTGATCTGTCATAAATTATATGTATAATTATTTATATACATATATTTATCTATGATATTTCTTGATGGAGTATTTTACATTGCCCAGATTGCGGCATTGTCACTTCGGATTCCTCCGAGCAAGCCTTCATGCTGACTTCCTTCCCAACTCACCACCTTCGCCAAGATGTTTTGAAACCTTAGAAACCTTTGCTTAAGATATTGGGATAGGTGGCTCAGGGGTTTTAGTTTTATGGCATAACAACTCTAGCATGTACAGTTGGCCTGATGAATTCTTATACACCACTGTGACATCAAGGGTTCATAACAACTAGAAAATGTAGTTAATTTCCTAACACCAAGCTTATCTAGTAATGTTATTTGGTTGATACTTAAATCAGTCAACAACATTAGAGAAAATGATCAAGGGTAGTACAGTATTTGGGAGCACTTACACAAGTACATTGGGGTGTAGAATAGGTTGATCTTGTCCTACAAACTTGTTAGAAATTCTAAAGTACAGTACAGTACTGTAGACAGTAGTGATAGACTAAGGACTAGTCACTGAGAAATAAGTTTAAGACTTGGAGTAGTACTGTATGTATTTGCCATACATGCCCATCCCACCTCAATGTATTACATTTCACCTCCCCAACTATCTCACACACAATCCCAATTGCCTTCTTACTCATGCTGCAGTCCCAATTGCCTTCTTACTCATGCTACACCTCTCATTACTTTCTCCATCCCACCTGGTATTGGGAAGGGTAAGTTAACATTATAGTAGTGTATATTATACAGTATACTGTACTGTATTTGTCAAGAAAAAGTCACTAAGGATAGCTTTCCAGGATGCTTTTTCTCTAGGCCTTTGTGTTAAGTAACCTTTCACTTTACAGAATTGGCACCTGACTCTTATGAAACTCCTACCCAAACCTCTGCTGTTGGAGAGACTCTATTAACACCAAGAGTTAGAAACAACTAAAGAAGGTAGCTCTGCTTCATCAGGTGGACATAATCTGGCAGTTTGTTGGTCCTGTTGTGGTTTCCTACATTCTGGGAATAATAATGTGTATGCCTTACAACAGCAGCTGTCTGAGGTGTCTCTAAAATTGGAGAAAGTAACAAAATTTAAAAGACAGTTAGAACTAAATTTAGAGGAATTACGAGCAAAGGAAGGAAGTTTAGAACAAAGATTAATGGAGCTTGTTGGAGAAAATGGTGACATCAAAAAGAAATTGTTAAAACAATCCTTAGACAATGATATTCTGCTTAAGGAAAATACAGAGTACAAAAATTTGGTATCAGAGTACAACCTTGAAAAAGCAAAACAAACTTATGCCAATAAACCTATTATACCAGCATCTATGACTATATGTATCCTCACGGCCTTGTTATGCTTCTGTTTTGTTCTATGTGCTAGTTCCCCCTTTATTAGTCTGTTTCCTTATACCATCTGTGTAGTAAATGTCTTCTGAGGCCTAGTACTGTACTAGTTTAAGTATTGTTGGATTGTGGTACTAAATCATATTCCAGTTGTATGAACACTTTATGTGCTTGAATTTTTAAAAACTTCAGAGTTATCATTGCAAGGGAAGAGTAGTTAGATGCAAATGAGCATGAGAGGGTAAGATGCAGCATATAAATAATTTCTGTAGCACTCAATACATGGTTGAATGTCATACTTGATAATCATAGTTCCTGGCTTGTACAACAGCTTTAGAATGTACAGTTTATTATAGTAGCTGTATTTTTGTAGGAAGAACTGTTCCATGCTGACTTTTTACACTATGGGTGAGAGGTTACAGACTTTTGACTCATTCAGATTTGCTCACTTTTTTTCACTCGCCTCTGTATTTAATACTGTACTTTAGAGTTCAAGGAAATAAATTACTCGTGTCTACTTTTATGTTCTTACCTATTTGTATTTCTGTACATCTTTGTTTCCTCTTCTTTTAATTAATTTCTTACTGTGACCTCTAATTGTAGGTATTCCCTGTTGACACAAGTTTTCTATATCCTTACTATTCCATACTACTGCAGCATATTCCAAGGTAGGCCTTATAAAGGATGTAATTATTTTCTTGACCATTTCTTCATCTATTTAAGTGAAGGCCACTCTCAAGTTTGCTAACAATGTATACATGTTTCTCACTTTTTCATTTATATGATCATCTGGTGTCAATTTCTTTATCGTTACCCCTAAATCTCTTTCTTTCTCTGCTTTATTTAATATTTTATTTCCAAGCTTGTACTGCCAATTTGGTCTTCTCTCACTTCTACCTATTTTAATAATAACGTGTTTAATATCTTCAGTTTCCAGAACTAAAGTAGTTAAAGGAAGTACATTATTATGCCAAGATAACTCAAACACAAAAATGTATTGCACACTGGCAAAGTAAATAGTAATTAAGAGTAAACAGAAAAAATTAACAAACTTCTCGGAATAGCAAAATGACTGCACAGACTACTGGATATACAAAACTACAGAAGGGCCTGTAAAGAAACGTTCTTTTTCTTGCAAGTAATGAAAGGTCACATTTGAAAGTAAATCATGTACAAAAAGAAGCGAAATTGTGGGTGAAGTTAGAGTTAATGTGGGGAGAAAGATGGGTGAGAGACAAGATATGCATGTAATACAACATAAAGAAATATCAACGAATCTCTAGGAATTTCAGTCAATAATCCCAATTTTCTGTATTTAATCATAATAAATTAATATCACGGGGTTTTGCTAGCTAGAATCGGCGTGAGCGAGCCTCTATCAGCTTGTAAATGCAGTGCTATAGCCTTCAATATAGCATACACTAGTCTACTATTCATGAAAACTATATCCACAACTATCGATTAACTCTTTTAGAGAACACCACACACGTATGATGTATAAATCATGTATTAAAACCGAGAATAAGGAGAGATTATTTAAGTTTGAACGAGATTCCTGCATGCGAGGGTCTCCAGCAGGGTCTCCAGTGAGCGTCATCACTTTGACGTCACGGAGCGCGTGACGTCACGGCTGAATTGATGACGTTTCACTGAACTATCCTTACTGTCTCTCATCCTTGCCCTGACATACCTCTCGACACCAACTACTGTCTACCTCACTCTGCCCCTATAGCACATTCTCCATTCTCGTCTGTGCTCAACCCAGCTGTCTCCTCCTACCGACCACATCCTGTTCATCTTAACTCTGTTTATACCAATACCATGCACATTTTTTTTCTGGGCTCGAAGTTGCGCAATTGTACAGAGCAGTACAATTCCCAACCCAGTACATCAATTCCAGCACATGCGCCACATATCACCGCCAAGTTTGATTGTATAGATCAACGCGTTTCACAATAATCATCACACGTATTACTACTTGGAGTCTTCTCTTTCTTGCCCAGCCTACTTCAGGGTGTTGGTACTGTCTAATTTTACTATAATACATTCCTTTGATGCCCATTTACAACTACAGGCTACCTCACTCTAGTTGGGAATCTTTTCTTTACTTGATGGTAACAGACTATTGTCCTATTTGATTTAAACACTGGGTAAGTCCACTTCAATACAAAGATTTCAACTAGGCTTACCCAAAATTTATAGCCATCGTAAATCTTTATACTAAACGACCACCTTGAGACCATCTACAACTTTACTCAAAGACAAACTCCGTGTGGCAGAAACGAATGAGAGGTCCCTACACACAGCAACCCTCGCCCGGGGATACACACAATAACTCTACAGGAAGTATAAATCCTAACCTACCTCCACTTCTGTCCCGTGATAAATAGGTTAAATCTTAGGACAGTGGGGTTATTCATTACAAATCCAAAGAGGTGAGGCTACGATAACGTCAGTAAATATTCTGGTATGGTAGAACCGGGCATCAAAATCCCAGAAAAAAAGTTTTGTAGTTTTGTACCGTTTACATATTTACATTGAATAATGTTCCTTTTTATGCGAATTTCATCAGCAGCATTATGGTTATCATTTACTTATATAAATTCATCCCCGATTTACCAAATTTTAAAAGAATTACCACAGTTGAAGTGTTACAATTTTTTTTAAATATTTTTTGGATATTTCTTTATTTTCATAAACTTTAATTCTACCGATATGTATATATATATATATATATATATATATATATATATATATATATATATATATATATATATATATATATATATATATATATATATATATATATATATATATATATACTGTATAAATTAATAAAATATTTTAAAAAATGAGAAAAGTTTAAAGCTAAAGATACATAAAAATATAATTATATCTTGGATGTGATAACGTCAAGCATATAGACTTTGATTTACGGTAGGCCATAAGCCATTAGGAGCCAATAATATTCTTGGGTTAGAACTCACTTGGATTCTGTAGCTCAAGTCTAGGTCCCAGTCTAATGACAGAAATTCACTGCAACATAAAGTAATCATGTTTTACCAAAATCATTTACAACTGAATTTCCCATATGAAGGTAAAAAATGCACTTGCATGCTTGAAAAACGGAGGGTACAGAGTGATGACACTGAGGTATTGCAGATGGGTGAATAGGATAAATAGAAGACAAAGAAACCAAGTAATGTAACAAATATGTATGGCCAAGAAAGAACACACACACTCTGTGGTTTTAAAATATGAATTAGGCACGAGGTGGGAAGACACTTGTTTGAAAAAAAAGAGTGAACACACTCCCCAAAATAATACGACATGCAGAACAAAAATGCTAAAAGTAGGGTAGACATGTACCGGTAACGTTACAGTATTAGGAATTAAGGACTCTCAGGGCTAGGTTAAATCAAGTTTCCATGACCTGGGCCAACAGGAAACCACCTCCTGTTCCCATCAGTAATACATTTAAAATATCTGGAACTGGTATATATGGTTTATATGGTCTATAAATATATAATACACAAACTCCATTGATTGTAAACATTGGTTTCAATTAACTTGGCAACATATGATACCAAGTTTGGTTTAATTTTAACAATTTGCATTTATGTGGTACCAATTTATGGATTATATACTTCCTATCAGCCTTAATATTTAGTATTATTAGTGATGAGAATGAGAAGGCTTCCCAGGAAACCATTCAATAATGCATATTCTAAAGTAAACAGATTTGGACCATGATGTACTCACACCAAATTAAATATTATGGCTAATTCACTAACCAATTGCAGCCATCCTAAGTGAGAACAGAATCCAATAATCCATGCTACTTTCAATTAGTTTTTAGTACCGTACTTCAATTCCTGATTGTTTTATTGCGCAAAATACCGGTGAGCATTTTGAAGATAAGGTGCAACGGGATTTACTCTAGTATACCATATACCATAGTTGTCAACTTCATATAAAAATATTTACCATAACTTCCTACAATGCCCTAATACACAATTGTTTGCATAGAACACTTAAATGTAGACTTTTTCCAAATATTACACATGCTCTGTCCAGAACTTGTCAAGCTCGCCAGACAACAAAAAAGCATCATCATGTGCCTACATATTTCACTACCAAAGGTTTTGCCTCATGTTTGCCTATGCATTCCTGGAATGACAAATGCAAAACTGAAGTGGAGCATCAATTCTACACATTAACATTTCACAAATCTATATCAACATCACGCACTCAATGCAGACAATGATGTGAATTAGGTGTTTACGTAGACGTTTTGACAAAGTTAAGAGTACATAGGAAGGAAGGCGCGGATGTGGCAGGTGAGGTGGAGTGGAGGAAGGGCCACCTTGCCTTAACTTCCTGTCAATATTTACCTATAATACACCACACCAATTCATCACATATCAAACAGTACATTCGTCAATATTTGACTCGAAGTGCTGACTGAAACATCCATAAACTGTCGATTATTTCAGGAGCAAAATGGGAAGCTGAACATGCAAGATATAAACTTCAGAGGACCGGACTCGGGGCAGCTTGACGCTTGACTCAGCTGATCACGTCACCCATACAAATAACTGTATTTACTTACTTGTGGGTGCTACTTTGTGACATTATTTCCAACAGGGTGGATGCACTATCATATTATGCGTGCCTCATAATCATACGGGCCCACTGTCTTCGATTTATACTATCGAAAATTCACAAAAATATAAGAGTGTCCGGCGTGACGACCACTACACCATCATCAACATGGCGCTTGTATTTTGGCGGGTAAATGTTCTCAGTGAGGAAGCCTGGCTCTCATTGGTCCATCATGCGCACACCACTATGCGCACATAACCTTATATCCATTTTATTCATATATTATAGTGTTTCCGTTTGAAATATATATATGTTTGGATTTCAATTCTCCTATGTACTTTTTCGTGTTATTAATCTTATACTGTCTTCAATACAAATTGAATATATATTACGTCATTTATTGCTGGAACATAGAGCTTTCCGTAGTATCCTGTGCTCTTCTAAAAGCTAGTAAATAGTCAAGACTCAAGAATGTTGGAGGGTGATGCCATGCTGATGTGCATCGATTGTTATTATGCCGAGTATACTGTTATAATGTGTAATAAATGTTGATAATTTCATGGTTACCGAAATTTTTTTTTTTTTCTATTTCAATTCCCTTCAGAGTATATACAGTACTTACCGATACAAAAATGCGTCCGAAAACCATACTTTGAAAGACTTAAATTTTAATTAGCATTTTCCATTCTGAAACTATTGAGTCCTGAACTTCAGCGTTACTCTGCCTACTGTCTTGTAGTTATGTACAGGACTTAAACATCACTTATACCACATAAAATATGCATACGGAATTTGATTAGTAATTTTATAGAGATCCAGGGTTTAGTATTCCGACGAAAAGTCGGGGAAGGAAAATAGGAAGACCACACTATTGAATAGGCCTGGATTATCCAGTGACAAGAGGGAGAAGGCGATAAAGAGGAAGGGCAGTTAACACAAAGGAAATAGAAAGGAGGGACAGATGATGAATAGAAAGGGAATGACTCTGGTCCAAAGGGGCACCCAAATCCTTAAAGTACTCTTGACCACTTACCTCACAGGTATGCCCAAAAAACTTTGCATGGTACTGCTTGATTGTGTGGACAAGACAATACAGTATATATCTTCTGTTGACATTCAAGCAACAAATCATACAATAAAGCTAAATTTGAAGACTATAGGCTGAATGAAAGCCAAGAAGTAACTTGACAATGTATGGATTTATTTCTTGTCCAGTATAGTCAGATCAATACATTTTTAATCCTAAATTTCAAAACTTCAAATATTTAGTAAATTGTCATACCTTAATATATAGTATTTAACAATGTAATAAACAATTTTGACATGAATCATCCACACATTGTATAATGGTTTCATCTACTGGTACCTATATAAAATGTGGATATTATAATTTCTTTACATATATAGCAAGAGAACATTATCACGGTGATGACTGCTTGCCATAATTGATACTAATGAGCAGTCAACAGGCATGTCTTCCTCTTTCCGTACATAACACATCGGGTATTCTGAAGTCGCAACCTGACCCTCAAAAGCAGCTATAGAACTTTCTACAGCATTAGAACTGACTTTAAGGGGAGTATTCATTACAATAATTATTTAGACCTGGTCATAACTGGTTGCCTCTGTTCAGAATACTTAATACCTCTGCTGGTTATTTGGCTAAATATATTTCCTTACACAGATTAAGTTGGTGTAAGAAATGGAGAATTTTGATATTGTTCCTTCACAGGTGGATTTTCAATAGATTATACTTTACAGTGGTTACTTCTGTCTAACATAGCTAATTATCATTGAAAAACACATACTGTACAATGTATTTATTGCTCAAAATTCTCCATTCTTCTATTTTGTGTCAGACCACCAGGCTCTTGCACTGCCCAAATGATGTCAGTATAAAAAACCATGCTTACTACATATAAATATCCGGGCAGCTGAAATTAACTACATGCAAGGGAAACCTGCTTCAGTGCTTATACTTTTGCCTCAGTACTTGGTCTTACAAGGTGCAGTGCTTAGAGGTATCATGTGTGATTGAGAAATTAATATAGTGATTCATAACTCTGAGGAGCTTGAATTTTCTCCGAAATTAAGATAAAATCCTAAACAAGAGAATCACAGTACAGTACAGTACAACAATACCTTTGGAACACACATAACTTATAAGCATCTATTTTATGCTTGTATTAAAAATATCACTACAACAGCAAAGTTCTGACATTCCCACAAGTATATTAAAGAAAACAAAATAAACTCCTATGATGGGAATAATGACTTATGGCACAAAGTATTAAACTTAGATTTAAGGATCAAAGAAAACCATCCTGAGCCTGGAGGACGAGAAGTGGGACAGCAAGCATGTAGAAAATACTGTAGAAGGAAAGGAGGGACAGTGCACAAAATATTAAAGGAACTAAGAGTACTATACTTGTATTTACCTTTTTAAACCCTCTAAACAAAAGAACTGCATATAATAACACTAAGTACAGAATAGCAGCACTGTATAATACCCATATACTTCACAAGGTGGTCAACTAATGCTGATTACTGCCAAAATACTTAGTACAGCAGAAAGGAACTGATGAAATGAAAAATAATTCTACTAAACATCAAAACATGGCACAAAATCAGGAATGCCCACAGACTATTGACATAATAGTTTTAGACTTGCCAAGTATATGCCAATCTTACCATGTTACTGTTATATCAATGAGAGACTGCAGTTTGCTTTGCCTCAACCTTTCAGCCATATCATCAATCCTTAAAGAGCTGAATTGCTATAGCTTAGACAAAGATCATGGTGCTTGGCTAGGAAGAGGTGAACATGCAGCACTTTCCATTATTACAGTGTAGATCATAAGGTGATAGTTTGGCATTCCAGAGCAAGAGGAACCAGTGGTCAGTATGAAGGTTTCTGGAGTTTTGGTAGTCAAGGAACAAATGGCCTAGCAACAAGGGCAAGTGATCTGGATATGTGACATGATCAACGTGGGAAGGCCTGTATACTCGGTTTCTTGGTAGTTATGTCCTGCAAAGTTAATCTCTTGGGTGTTTAGATATTTTCTAAAGTTTTATCCAAAAAAATGACTGTTTACTATTTAGTACAGTTTATAGATACTACTGTCCTTAATGAATACTGTGCTCACTTTAGATTCTGATACTGATATTTCATTAATTTTGATAGATCAACTGGATGTTTTAATTTACTCCACAGGAAGAGAAGCAATCCCAGCACTCTAGTTACTCTCAAATAACAAGTCTCATACCAAAGATATCACACATCCTGACACACCAAATAATCAACCTATTCTGCTTTGGCCAACCTGTTAAATAGCCAAAGTCAAACTCCTCTTTTATCCTTGTACTAGAAGGCAAGATAGATTTGAAGTTACAATATTCATTATCATCAATACCCCATTTCTCATGGGCAATATACAAAAAGAAAATACTGAGATGTTCACATAGGAAACAGAGTGTTTGGTTGAGGCATCTTACACTTGTCTAAAGAATTTCCTCCAACACCTGTAATAATACTCTCATAAGGAAAAAATATTATCAGTATTAATGGTTACATGTCTCTTGTACTAAAACATTCATCAACTGATATTTTTAATTAAAACACTTTTATACACATCATCTTGGGAGAGGAATTAATTAATTAATTAAAAATTAAAGAGTTTAGCATCAGGCCTGAAGGACCTTATGGCACTAACGAAACATAAAAGATGGAGGTAAGACAGGAGTTTATCTTTGGCCACACTTCAGTTCCAGGTGCTACATTATTACCAGATACTTCTAAGCCTTTTCTTTTATTATTACAACAACAATGATATGAGATGCTAACACATGGAAAAGGGAAGATAAACATTCCAATCTTTTACATTTTCTTCCAGCACAAAACATTCAGTGACAGAAAATCCTTTATGTATATGTCTAGGTATGTATTTACCTCATCATAACATCTTTAAATATTGTAAACACATATAAACAAATATAAAATAAAAATGAGAAACCAAGATAATTTCAGGCGCAAAATCTCAACACATCAAATTCTATGCAGCATCTTTTAAATGATTGAAGATTATATAGTTCAAAAAAGTAAAGCTTTAATACTGTAATGACCAACTCATTTACATAAAAAATTGAACAACTAAATAGCTACTGTACCTCTGAACTGTACTGTGACAATTGGGTGTTGTTATTGCTTTTTATGCAAGCCTAAATATTTAAACAGAACAATGGGTTATGATGATATTAACTAGATAATAAAACTTCATATATAGTATCATATATGCCAAGTGGATTCATGTATCATATACAGTATATATATATATATTATATGTTGCATGTTAAGAATAGTTCTCATAATCAAAAGGCAAAAACTGTATTAATCCAATGCCTGAGAAGGGGATGTTGACACTCTGGAGCCACAGTTGTGGAAGCAATTCCTCAAACTAACCACTATTGAGCCCCTTGCTGAAGATGATAGATTTTGCATGATTTGCATTCCATAAGTTGAATAAACTTTATATTCAGATATTAATTATCAATGCAACAGGTTTACTAGTAGAGCATACATGAAGGCATAGCCCCTATACACAACTTTTGCTATAGTATGAAATCAATCATCATCTCCCAATAAAGCTGATTTTTTTTTTCCCAATAATTCTAATACGATATCTTTTTTTAGTGCAATCAATTAAACCCAGACCTTAAACATCACTAAGTCCCTACAATAGATAAAATACTCTTATGTCTTTTACCATTATAGATTTCCTGCTTACATTGTGATAGGTAAGTAACTGTCTTTGGCAGAGATATCACTGCAAACTGTCAACTATGAATCAGATGAATATACTGCACTCCATTTTTTATATTTACGGTATTGTCAAGAGAGATAAATGAGCATCTATAACAACCCTCCTGCCCACATTCATCTACCAGATACTTCACTAGCAGAACAGTTACATCAACTTCTGACTATTACACTAACCTAGAATGTGAACCTTATCAGTATGAAATCAGTCAATACTGAATCACCTGGTAGTCTTATTTCCAGGGTTCAAATTAATAAGTGAATATAATGTTAGAAAACTACACTTCTCCATCACCCAATTTTGGTCATTACTGAATAACTTAAGTGGAAAATTTACTACTACCCACTAAAAATTTTCCTGTTGAAAACAGTCACAACAAAATTGGTATGAACAGGGAGTCTAGCTAACATCAGGCAGAGGACACTGAACATGTAGGCAATTATGCAGCCTCAGCTATTTAGAAATATAGGTGCAACATATCAGATACACACGAAAAACATTGCTACACACACCAACATGTAACAGTGGATGGCGACTGTAGGGTATCCAAGAGCAGTAAAGTATAGTCTCGACATACTTCTGCCTGACTCTTTAGATAATCAAGTCTTTATAACAAGATGGATATTCACATTAAATGGTAGATCATTAACCATAAGTCCTTGCAACTACATTTATCACCACTAAATGATGTTATGTTTATTAGTTCCTGTGGGATTAAGATGATAAGCTTGAAATGCAATGCCTTTTATCACAAATTAAAGATGGGTCCATACTCATATCAACAAACCGAAAAAGAATAAGCCAGCAAATAAAATTTACTAAGAATTTAATAGACTTCCAAAGACAAATTTCATTCATGTTTCACTTGATGTAATCATGGTCATATGCAGTTTTGTATGCATTATCAGGCATAGTTTATATGAATAATATCAAAACTTAATTAACTTTACAATAAATACCAGTAGTCTCATGTCGTATACATGTAACATATTGTACTAGTACCCTGTACTTATGCAGAAGATGCACATTCACTTCTCCAAATACTTCAGTGACAGTTTTGATTAACTACTTAATGAATTAAAAAATAGAAATAATGCCCTTGACACAACCTGATCCTCCCTGACAACAAAAACTGAGCAGAAATATTTACGTTTTGACCTAGAAATTTCATACGGCGAAAACGACAATATCCTTTTCACAACCTCTCGATACATTTAGCAGGCTAACTCTGAAGCTGCTGAGAACAAATTTTCCAAGCTTGATACAAGGTAATTGTTTCTTAATCCATCCTTTCATAATAATACAGGTTATTGTTCCACCTTCTCAAATCCTAACAGTCAATTGCTTTCATATGGCTACCCTCATTTTATCTTGTAATCGTAAACACAAAATTCACAAGTGCAGAGAAGATACATAATCTTCAATTATACAGTCTTTGTGACAATTTTAAATACCTTTAATACCAAAATATATGCTGGCTATTGTTTAAGAATCCCTGTCAGATATCTGATATGTGAAATTCAGGTCACTATACCCTGCTAAGCTTTTAGAGTGAATGCTCCATCAAATCATATTAACACAATGATGTTCAACTAAAGCAATAGTAACTTAATTCAAAAATTATAATTAAGAAAAATATATCTTTTATTACTAGTTTGTTCTTTTGCAATGCTGTAGACCAGGTTTCTGCTCAGCTTGACTTTAATATAGTTCCACCACACCACCACAATCAAAGCTTTCCATAAAGTTCAACCAAGTAGAGAACAGCAATGATATAGAAAACATAAGACAGACACTAGTAACTTAAACATGAGGAGGTAAAATGGTGAAGAATGGGAATGGATTGAGTGTGCACTGAAGTGTTATGGAAAGCCTTGAGTGATACTATGACTAATAATACTAAAAGTACTACCCTAACTAAAAAATATTTCCTTCTCTAATTCTCTACCATTTCTTCTTTTCTACCTATTCTATTCTTAACATCTCTTTCACTTTCTACTTTGGCCTTTTCTATAATACCACTATCATACCTGTACACATCTACATCCCCTTTTCCACCATATCTTCACATTAGGTCTCCTCCTCTTCCTCCTCCTCCTATGCCACATCTTGAAAAACAAAAATGAATATTTCATTCTCCTCTATCATACTCATGCAACATTATGTCCTCCTCTATCTCACATCTTCACACCCACCTATGTCCCATGCATTCTTCAATACAACAATGTTCCTAAGTTGCACCTTGGCTCAGTGCAACAATAAATTCATCTCTCACCTTCCCCACTGATCACACTCTTATGTATCCTGTTTTTGCCTCCTGCTCACTGGTTCTGTCCCTCGTCAAAGATTGTGAGGTGCACAATGTTTTTCCCAGCGAATTCTACAAAGTGCAGTCCGGCATCCTCTTCCACTCCCTCAACACTTCGCTTCCGCATCTCTGGATAAAAGGAGACAAAGAGATGATTTTGTTTCAGAGATCATCAGAGGAATAAGGTACTGGCAATGTTCATTATTTTTGAAAATTGTTATAAAAATTCAGCATAAATTATCCACTCTAGTTTCATCAAACACTGTTAATCATTTAAGTACAGTAATGGGAATGCACTTCTAAAGACGAATGATTCCTGAGAACTGGAAAATATCTCAAATTCAAATAATCATTGCTATTCAGTGCCGCACCAAAATTTTTTTCATATATACTGTGCAGTGTTGAAACATTCAGATGATAGAAATTCCATGTCATTGGTGTTCCTTTTAAAATAGTTTGTTACAGTAATTAATTTGAGAGATGTCAAGACAAAGTGTACAGAAATGCATGTCAAATGTTTATTCAATCGCAACAAACTATCCTGTTAATAAATCTGAGGGGGTAAAGAGAAAATTAACACACATTCTACCTCCAAAATGACAAAGTGACATAGAAAATAAATATCAGGTTATACAGCCAAACTAAAATAGGGACAAGCAAAACAAAATTAATCCTACAGAATAACAATACATAATCCTACTTTCAATGTGGGAGGATAAGAGTGAATTTGGTGACCTCATACCATGATGGTGAAGGCGCTGGAGCCAGAAGGTTGGGAAGGCAGCACACTGCTTGGCAATGTACACTCCAAGGGTCTGGTAGTCCTCCACAGGTGGGTAGATTATACGGGTTGACTCATGCACCACCCGAGTGTCAACATTGTAGTAACCTGTAGGATATGTACAGTTGGCAAACAATGTTTCGTTACCATCCTTTTAACAGTGTGATGTAATATTGGTACGCCTGACTGGCGAGTCGGGCATTATACCTCCGCCACCCAGGCCTACCCTCCGTGTCCCTCCCTCAGTGTATCACAGGCAGGCAAGTAGGGATGACGTTCTTTCATCCAGTGCTATTTTTTCTGGGTATTTCACGGTTATTCTTGTTCTAAAATACTCGAACGCATTTCCTTATGTTTAATAATGAATAGTTAATTTGTAAGAGTTCTTGAACACTCAAAATTTAATTTAAAATCGGCTAAACTTTTGATATAAAAAAGAAACGGAATGCGTTGTGCTAAGTTGTCATTGCCGGGGCAAGACTATACTCGTCCGGCATGTCTCGGATGACAGCTGCCCAGTCGGCGGAGTACCAACCCTGACGCGCTTACCGATGTTAATATTAACGCAGGGTTGGTAACGAAACTCTTTTGGCCAACTGTACATCTTGCTTGAGGAGGCACCTTTATTTGACTCCCACTGCTGAGGGTCAATGACATATGGTATACTGTACTCTTCAACAATGGGTCACTTAAATCATTACTAAAATCAGATGTTCCTCATGAGATACACTACAGCCACAGGTTATATTATCTGAAAGATTTATTAACTGTGACCAGCTTCAAGCACTCAAGAGAAGAGCCTCAAGCCACAATATACAGTATATTGGTAAATGTTTAACATGTGCTGCAGTTTACTGTATAAATATTGTAGTCAGGTGTTGCACTTGGGAGTAGGTTAATGAACCAACACATTTTCCTCCCTCATAATGCTATGAATCACTATGAATTAGCCAATGGACAAATACTGTACATGAAAAAGTACAAGTTAGGCAGCATACATACCCATCCACATTTTCTCGATGAGGTCAAAAAGGGAGCGAGGGGGCAGGACATGGGTGTGGTTAAGAGGCATCACATAGCAGCGGCCAGAGCTTACGTCAATGATGCCAGTCTGGTTCTGTGGATTGCGGATACCATGAAAGCAGCATTCACAATTAATCTTAATAAGGAAAGGGAACAAGCTTAGTTGTTCCAACATGAATAAATATGGATCTTCTGGTTATAATGAGATGCAATATATATGTAGTGGCTCGACCAAAAATAGATACAGCTAATAAGAGAAAAGATTTGCAGTGGTGCACCATGAGTTACTGATATACAGAATATTAACACTGGTTACTGAAGTAATGTGTACTGCACTGAACAAGTCACACATCTAAACAATACTTTGTACTGTACTAAGTGATGCTATACCTGAAGGCAAAGGGTGCATACACTATTGTACACCCTCAGGATATAAGCCTGAATTTAACATAGTTAATGAAACTGTATATAAAGAGATATACAAAATAATTTCTGGATGTTGGGCAATTACAGAAGTAAAAATATTTTATGTTTACACTGATGGAGATGTTGTATACACAGGATGTGTAGGATCTGTGTATGAATGAGCATGTGGACACCATGAATAAAATGTTACTGTAATTATACAAATACTATAACACAGTCATAAATACCAATAATAATTAAAACCTGTACTCAAAATGTCTTACAGCCGTGAAGTCATGAATGAAGCGACCCTGACGTCCGTAGCCAAAGTCTGGGACACGGATCTGCTCATAGTCATCATCCTCAAGGTCCAACTCAAACTCCTCCTTGAAAAGTGGCTGACTGTGGGCCCAGGTACCTTCAATCTGATCCTGGGAGGATAAAATGATGATCTGAATGTTCCATAATTCTAAAAATTGGATGAGCATTGAAAAATTTAAATTTTTCTCTCCTGGTAGTGTCACTGACAAAATTTCTGACCCACTTACAAGTATCAACAACAGTAATGATGTCCCCACATACAGTACATGGGGAACATCCTTCTTTGTAATTTACAGACTGGTGCGTTGGTGAGTAGGTTAAATAAAATGTTTCTCAGAAACTGTATACCACAACACTAATAACATGTCAAGTACTGTATAGGCATTTGAGAGAGTGGGGGAGTTCTCAGAGGAAATAAGATATCTGATATATGGTTAAACAGATAAACTCCTCTGTCATTGGGGCTGCTCAGGCAGAGAGCTTAAGGAACTTCAACAACAACAACTCTGTCATAGAATAATCCTCATATTTTTTTTTTCTCTCTTCACTCCCACTCTTTATATAGGCTATCTCTTTTCCACTCTTCATTATCCTCACTATTTTCCCCCTTTTCATTTTGTCTCTCTTACTCCTCTATCTTCTTATGTCTCCCTTTCCACACACCTCTTCATTCCTATCTTCCATCTTCCTAAACACTCCTCTCCTCTTCTTGTAACCCTTCAACATATCTTTCTTACCTTGACCCATAAAAAAAATATATATATAATCAGGCCAAACTATCACCCATATCACTTGTTTTATCTAAACACATTAAGTAACCTTTTGTACATCTACATATTGTACTGTAGCCTAATTTCACAAGAGGAAGTAAAACATGAAAACATTTTGAAAGGGAGAGTGAAGTTGGCAAATAAGAGAGAGATTTGAGTGAATGGAGTTAACACAAATGGAGTAGGATAAGTTGTGAGAGGAAAAAGAGATGAGTGAGTGGAATGAAGGGCTAGAGAACATGTAAGTAGAGTTCAAATTGAGTAAACAAGGGGTCTCTTCATTATGTCTCCATTCTCTACCCACAGTAATGGGCAACTGTATTGTTGTTGTTGTATTGTTTTGTACTGTACCTCTTTAGTCACTGTCTACTTCTGTCACGTCTACTATCTACTTTCTTTTCTTCACCTTCACTTTTATGTTTATCCTGTCCTCATCTTACTTTCCATCTGTCACTTTTTCCCCCATTTCCTGCTACTGCAATTCCTTGCTTTTCTTGTCCTATCTCTTTCCCTTTACGTTCTCCTCACATTCCAATCTATACTGTTTCCTTTTCAATCACTAGGCCTGTTTCTCTAATTCCATTTTTCATATTTCCTGTCATCAACAATCCTTTCCTTTCCCAATACCTCTTCCTCCCACTTCTGTTCCAATATCTAATATTTATCATCAGTCTCATTGTTACAGTTTTATTTTATCTTTCCTATCTCTCATACTAATCAGCCATTTTAATGTGTCTTTATACCTATACCTTTCTGTCTGGTTTACAGTATTTCTTTCCCAATGTCTTTTGTTATCCCTCTTCTGTCAATCTCTCCTTTCACATTTCTCATACCCGTTACTCCTGCATCTCCCTTCTTCCCTTCACGTCAATCATATTTCTTCTTATCTCTGTCTCTTTTCTACTGTTATTATCCCTGTCTCTGTTCTTTCAATCTTGTCTCCCTTCTTTCTTTCTTGCTTTCTGTGACCCATCCTTTCTCTTCCCTCACTATCTATACTTCTCATCACACTGTCTCTCTCCTTCACTGTCTTAAATTGTTTACCATCTCTTTTTTCCTCTCTACATTCTTCATTTTCATCTCTTCTCCATACTTTTATTCACTCTTTCTTACTGGAAGATAAAAGAAAGTGTAGAGAATGAGAAAAGTGGAGTGGATGAGGGAAAGGGTGTTGAGGACATAAAAGTTGGAAATGCACACACGAGGAAAGATGTAGAAAATATAGAGGTAAATCGAGTCAAAGGAAAGGAAAGTTAAGGATAAGACAAAGTAAGAAATTATATGGAAGGAAAGGAAAAGATATAAAATGAGGAAAAGATAAGAAAGGAGAGGAAAAGATAAGAAAGGAGAGGAAAAGATAAGAAAGGAGAGGAAAAGATAAGAAAGGAGAGGAAAAAATAAGAAAGGAGAGGAAAAAATAAGAAAAAGGAAAGATAAATAAATGAAGGGAAAGATATGAAATGATAGGAAAAGATAAGGAAGGAAAGGAAAAAATAAGAAAAGAAAGAAAAAGAAGGGTAAGACAGGAAAAGAAAAGATAACACAGGAAAAAAAAAGGTATAAGACAGGAAAAGAAAATACAAAAGACATAAAAAAGGATAAGAGAAAGGAAAATATGAAAGGAGTGAAGGATGGTAAAGTGTGCATGAGAAGCAAATAAGGAACAATGACAAAACATCTCGACTTCATCTTCCCGTCTGCTATTTCCATTCATCATCTTTCCTTTTCTCTCCTCTCCTTCCTCTGCCCTTTCCTTTCATATTTCCTCCTTCCTCTCTTCTCTCCTATCATCTCATATCTCGCCATAATACACAGCTCCGTCCTTGCACCTTGCATTTTCACTCCCTGGTTACGTACAACACAAACAGTCCCTCCTCATACCCTCTTCTCTCATCCCTTACAGTCTGGTTGCTAGGATACGTCCCCACTCCAACTATCTATCTCTCTCTCTCTCTCTCTTGGTTTGTTCAGTCGTGGACCTAACTTATTATTTGAGGAGGTTCGCGTTCGGTCCACCTTATATTATTATTACTGATATTAATAATCACGCTTTTCTCACTCAACCTCCATAACCACAACAACCTTCACGGCCTTATCCACACACAACCATTGCCGTAAGATTTTATTAAAGTAAAACAAATAAAATAAAAGAAGAAACGCCTTTCCACAACCTTATCATCTTCCCCTGATAAGATAACGGGTACTGTTATGCTATGTCTCTTACAAAAACATGCACATCCTCTGAACGAGTTGTGTATGTAAGGTGGTAACCATAATGTCTGGATATACAATAATTGGCATAGTTACCGTACCAGGGCAACCTTTCTACACAGGGTACATTCAACCTAGAAGAGCGTTCAGAGACCATAATGCCTCTCACGTCATGAAGGCCCGGGCATATGGACTCATTCTCACCCTCATTACCACCACCAGAGAATTTATCAGTAAATAAAATTCTGGATTCATATCAAGACCAGGATTTCCTTCACATTCTAATCATTTGGTGCCAGTAACGAGGTCCGCCCTTGATAAAATTTGTAAAATTCTACGTAACTTTTTAGAGAGAGAGAGATTCAATGTCATGATAACAACTATGAGCGTCATTAATGTTATCTGGAGGTGACGCCGCGACTCGTTTGGTGTAAACGCAGCCGTAGGGTGGCAAGGGTCAGACAGATTAGTCAGTTTCAATGTATTTATGATATACTGTATACGCCTTGAATGACAGTGCAATGTCATTAAAGTAGACATCCCGGGATAGGCTTTCATCCAGGTGGGGCAATTCGCTTCGACATGATCCTTTTCGACGATTACAAGTACTGACGGATGATTCTCAAACAAAAACTTCTCTTTCCAATGTTTACTGAAGATAAATGATGGAATTTAAGTTTGATTGCTAATATACAGGAAATTTTACAACAACCACACCCACTTTCAATATTCATAGATTCTGCAACACCCAAGTTTCTTTACAACATTTCAATGCGAACGATTCTGCATGAGCGACGCCCCCGTTTTAATATAAGAGGATAGTAAATTCTACAACACCTACGTGTCCTTCCAACGTAAATAATGGACAACTGTTCATCACTTGGGTATGCAACCGTTTATCAACGAATGTACAGTAGATGGAAATTCGTGGTTCCCTTTGGTGCTGGCGTGGTGCAGAGATTGAGGAGAATTTAAGGGGAGAATTTCTTTTTGGTAAATTGGAGGGTTGCCGATTCTTCCAAACTATCCCAAGAAACAAGTCACAAGGAATCTGTGTTTGGTAAAGTGATGGGCTAGCGATTCCTCTAAATTATGCCACGAAACACATCACTTATTAGTAACACTGGAGTCGTCTGTTTCCTGCCATAGTTTGGGTGAATCAGTAGCCCTACAATATACCAACAAGATATCCCTCCCTTAATGATATTAATATGGGATTTGTTGCGTGGCATAGTTTGGAGGAATCGGAGACCATCCAATTCACCAGACTCGAATATGATTGATTCCACCAAACTATGCCAGGTAACGAACGACCTTTTATTTAGGTTGAAGCAATGTGGTTCTTGGTGCAGTTTGGTGTAATCAGGAATTCAGTATAGCTTCCAATTCCCCGACAACACCACAGGACCCTTGAAGAGGAGATAATGTTGCTACCGAGTGGGAAGACGTGGGTGTTGAGAGATTCACCAGCTGAACACAACAGACCTAACACTCCACACCCCACCCCCACATCTATCATGGGGAGATGGAAAGGGGGAGGGGGTAACGTAGTAGAGGAGAGTTAAGTCTTGTTAGTAGCTACATTACCCTTGAACCACCCACATTCACATGCACGTATCTAATATCTTAGGGTGTAGGAAGGCTAGTGGGTAATGTGGCAAGGGAGAATTACGGATGGGAAAGACAGCGGAGTATGATGGAGACGTGAGAAGAGGGCTGGGATATGGTTGAAATATGGTGAAGGAAGAGAAGAGGAGGGTTGGGAATGCGGTGGTGGGAGGGAGACAGGGAGTTTACTGTAATCAAAATCACACCCAGTCACAGCTGACATGATACACACACACACACACACACACTCCTCTACATTCACTTCATCTATTCACACACGCACGCATAATCATGAGCACTGACTGCGAACGTTACTTTAGTTCCATTGCGTTAATGACTTTTTAAGGCTGATAGGCGTTAAGCCCCAATAACCAACAAATTAACCAACTAACTAGGGTATGGCGGAGGAGAGTGAGGACCGAGTTGTGGTGGTGGTGGAAGGGAGATGTCTGGGATAAAGGGGAGGCAGAGAAGGGAGAAATATGCAAACACACGAGGAGATATTAATAATAACAGAGAGAGAGAGAGAGAGAGAGAGAGAGAGAGAGAGAGAGAGAATCCAGCGACGGGAGAGATAGGAGAATCAAAGAAAGGCGTATGCGTGAGGAAGTTGGAGTGAGAGGAAGACAAAGAGAATCGACTGTTAAAGGGGTAGAAAGGAAAAGATAATTAGGGAAGAGGAAGGAAGATAGGAAACGCTGGGTTAAAACCAATGAAGTACCAAGGAAGAAGGGAATTAAGGGACAGGAAGAGTAAGGGAATGAATACACCAAGCAGGAAGGAATGAAGAAGAATACTGTATATTATGAAGCACGACACCACTGGTATTCTCATGATCTCATCTGCAGCTTCCCTCACCGAAGGTTATGAAAGCAAGAGCCAGACTAGGAGGGTGATTATATATATATATACACACACACACACCCCTTGGGGTCACTGTTCCTTCTACTCACTAACTTTTTAAGGGGCCTGGGGATGTTGGCAACCTGGTGGCTAAGGAACAAAAGTCACCACCACAGTTACACAGTATTGCCTGGTCGTCTGTTTGGCGGTAACATTAGGAGAGAGGTCTGCTGTCACTGACCTTGATGAAAACTATAAACACGTAATTATAATAAATCTACCCCACTTCATTTTTCTTCTACTACACATATAAAAAATCTACCCCACTTTATTTCCCTTCTACAACACACACAAAGAATTTGCCCTACTTTGTTTCCCTTCAACTTAAAACAGGCCTCCTACTGCATGTATTCGTACACTATGTAGCCAGAGAGCTCACTCATATTCCCTGCTATAATAATATCGTGTTTCAGACTGACACACATAGTTATGGTTAGCACTCCTTGCTTTTATCGTCATGAATTAAGGAGGTGGAACGGAAAGGAACTGTGGTGAAATTCAAGTGTCAAATTTCAGAGATATACATAAACTGAAAATTTGTAAGCACGTGGGCGAATATTTGCTGGTGGCTGTATGGAAGGCGGGGTCTGTACATTCAGCATAATGAGCAATAGTCACCATTCCTTCCTCGCCAAACCACAACATAACCGTATGAATCACAATATTAATAGCTGAGAACACAAACATACACAATACCGGATATATGAAGACCTGCTGATATTCTGAGAAATGACTTCGTTCAGGGATGACGCGATAACTTCCTTTCCCGGTCTCACAAAGACTCGTACAACAAAGGTGTAGGGATATTGGATTAGGCTACTCAAAATTATGTTGGTAAATAATTAATGAACAAAACCATATGAAAAACAACCCATTACGATTTATCCCAATACCACACTCGGCAGCCAATGGGTAAATTTCAGTCGACTACGCACATGTGATTTGCCGCTTGCACTACACTTACATTAGGCTACATTAGATGATGTAGCCTAATGTAAGTAACTCTAGTGCGCTACATGTTTTGCTGGCGAAGAAAATGTTCAGAGATTCCCTTCCAACGAATATTCTGACATAAGTGTTTCGTGCAGTTTCCAGTATATATAAATTGTAGATAATCGTAGACTTTGTACAAACATTTGTTGCAGTCTTGGTATTCCTTAAATTTGCCATAAACAATTAAAATATGAAATGAGACATAGGCCAGCCAAATCTAGTCACTCCACGGTCAAAAACAGTTCCCTCACTCATCCTTCCAGCAACTTTGTATTTTAATCTATCTAAATTCAATACTAGATAGAAATATACTGCACTCTTTACTACCGATGAATATACGAGTAAGCAACCCCTGTTTTTCTGTCACGTTCTCTTATTTGTATAAACTAAACTGCCATTCAAAATATTTCTACAGAGTATGTATATATTTATAGAGCGAGAGGATGGGATTTAAAGGGCATCAACGTTACACAGCAAAGGTACAATTAATTACGGGAGAGAGAGAGAGAGAGAGAGAGAGAGAGAGAGAGAGAGAGAGAGAGAGAGAGAAGCAGCAAAGACCATAATGGCACTGCATTACTTCACAAAGTTGAAGGAACTGTAAAGCACAAGAGGAGGAAGAAAGACACGCGCGACTCATTTAAATCGATGTCAAGCAGTGTTGGTAGCCAGAGCCAGCATGAAATATTGAAGTTGTGAGTGAGTGAATAAACTGACGACAGGAACGAGTAGAGTAACACAAGTCCGATACTGATTGCCCATGACACTAAAGCTTTACTATAGGTGAGAAAGAGTGTACAGACTACGGGCACCAAAGTGGATTACCCTTTAAGCCTGTACTTGCATCAAGGTTACAAGTCGTAACTCGCTTAATTAAATACCCGGATATGAACGAGGTTAGCAGAAAAAGTTTCATTTTTTAAAAGGCCCGGGATCATCATTATATATATGAATTATGTAGGTGAAAGACATTTTATAACGTGAAGGTTCAGCTTGAATTTTAAAAGGTTGTTAAAGACTCCTCCTGCTACATTTTGTTTTCCTTTTGTCGTGTGCAGAGAGGAGGAAGGAGAGAGAGGCTAGAGGGACTGTTACAAGCAAAGTTTTATGGTTTCTATGTTTCATCTAAAACAGCTCGTGATTTTGCAAACCTCGAGATAAATCAATTGTGAGGCCATAGTTCAAAGCGTCATGAAGTCTACAGATGTCGAGAAAAACAAAAATACAACAGTGTTTAATTATTTGCCTGCTACAACGCTTAAGCTCTGGTCTTCTTCTAGTAGGAACTTAAGTTATTAATTATGACACACATTCGCGTGCGCACACAAATCCCTGCTGTCCAACTTCCACCACTGCCAGGTCTTCATTCCATCTTAACCTACACCCTTCAATCTTCCTCCCTCCTTTCTACAAAACATCACTTTCATCAACACACACACCTCAAGATATTTGGTCTTTAATACAAGCCGTAAGATCTGAATGAACCCAACCCAATAACCCCCCCCCCCCCCCACACACACATTTTTACTCGGTCTACTATAATATTACAGCTGTGGTGTTACAGTTACGAAAAGTCAAGTACAATACAAATCATAGCTAGATTGCGATATCCAAATGAGATCCTGCTGACACCCACACAGAGGTTTTACAGATTACTTCAAACATGTGTGCAAGAACAGAGTAATAATGAGAAGTTATGAGACTGACCTTCAAGGCGCTGCCTCCAAATGGCAGCTTAGGGTTTCCCATCATATGCAGAGTCTCGCGCTCGTAGGGGATGCCACACCAGCCTCGGAACCTCGGCCTCTGGATGAAAATAACAGGGAAAGTACATCATCAGTATGGTACACAATTATTTTTGCAATGAAACAAATAAATATTTATCACCGACGTCACGATATACCAAATTAATAAACATGTGGGTGTGCATGAGCCCGTGTGCACATAAGTTGTCCTACATGCTCAGACGCTATGTCGGATGGTTCGTATCAAACTGTCTTCATCCATAATGTGTTCGTTCTAGATGACTGATGGTGTTTTCCGGTGCCAATTACTGATCCAGGGTTGTTCAAGAGGCCTGACAAAACTGCACAATGACTGACATAGGAAATCACTGTCACTCATCCCGAACGAATACCAGCATGTGTCGGATAAAAACTGCTTGATACTCATGTTCAACGAGACACCACTTATTGTGTACGGACGGGGTTTTACTGTTTAAGTTATGGATGCTAATACTTGCAGGGATTACTAGCCTAAGTTTAAGGTGGTATACATAATTGGTAATAATGAATTGTTAATGTGTGATCCTGGTACTGACTGCAATGAGTGTAATACTCATAGTACAGAAGTGTAATGTGGGTAGCTAAAATAAGTTTTAAGAGGAGACAGTAGCGAATGTGGTTGACAAGAACAGTGTGTGTATGGTGAAGGCTTTGGTAGTGTATACACAGTATGTGGCATGCAAACCGAAGAGTGAGGAGTAGGAAGAGAAGTGTTATAAAGTGTGGTGGTAGGCTAATCATGACTGGTGTAGTGAGGGCAGTGTTTATGATGATCACCAAGGCCAGTTGAGGTCGGATTACAGAGAAGGGAAGCAATGTATGTGTGTGTTGCAACATTAAAAAAACATTAATACTAACACAAACATAATATGATAGCAACACGATTACATCACTAATACATTCAGTGGTACTGTACTACAAACTACATCAGCTGTTAAGGGACCTGTTATATCTCCAAACTGAAACCGATTCCTCGTAACTAAACAACAACAACAGTCTCTTTTTGGAGCTGCTGTTGCATCGAAAAATGTGGAGAAATAATTATATATTCTCTTCCCAAAGGCACTGCATCAACACAACATGCTATCATCACACACACACGCAGTAAATAAACACTAACGGCACATACACGCATTAGTTACAATCATAGACACATTACGCACATACATTGATACACATACGAATACACACATTTACACATACCACACAGTATAACGTGTGGTATACACAAAGGCATCCACCACAGGCTTCCTAATACTCCTAAGGAAAGAGGTCATGATAACATAATATTGTTATGGTCCTTCACTTCACTGTACTCTCTACTGGACTTTGGGAAGATGGAAAGATGAAGGAAGAGGTCGAGTGTCTGGTGGATAGATGAATGGATGGGTAGGCAAAGGGATTAGGCTACACGAATGAATGTATGGATCAAAGGATGAGTGAATTATTATATCAACGAAGGGAAGGAAGGGGATTGGTTGGATAGATGAACGGGTGAATGCATAACAAAGGTATGGACGGAAGAATTTAAAATAAGACTGAGCGGTCAGGCAGGAAAGAAGAACAGAAAAGAGGGAAGAGTGATAATTATATGGTTCTACCCACAGAAAATAAAACTATATATATTTTCAGAATTCACACACCAGCCAGGATGCAAAGGGAGATAAAATGTAGGGGAAAAAAAAACTTACGAACAGATATACTAACCGTGACTAGCGGGAACGGAAATGAAATTTAGAAATAAGTGCGCGCGCTCGTTTGTGCGATATATATATATATATATATATATATATATATATATATATATATATATATATATATATATATATATATATATGTGAGAGCGAGAGAAAGCTAAGGAACCAAATCAGATGAAGAAAACATAAAAAAAAATAACTACAGTACGTAAGAGAATCTGGGACTGGGTAAGCAGACTAGCAGAGTTGGGCAAGCTAGGCTGGAGCCTGGGAGGATATCCTTATCAGTGCCACCATCCTCCAACCCCTCGTTAGTACACACACACGTACACACACAAAGCTAGTAGAAAAACTCCACTGTGAGAGGCTAGCTAGTGAAGGAAATCAAGAATCATAAATCGAAAAAGATGAAAGGGAATATTTAGAAATAAAGCAAGACCACAAACGAACGTAGTTAATGGCAATATATCTTGATTATCAGCTGGCTAACTACTTGTTGACGCACGCGAGTTATTTTTATTACTTCTCAGTCTTCTGATGCTTCATATTTCCTTAAAATGCATCAAAATACATCGTGTCCGTTCTTGATATATATATATATCTAAATAATGGTAAGACGGAATTATTCGTGCAACAGATATATCCTAGGGCGTATGGTATAAATTATATAAATGAAGGAGAAAATCGTCCAAGTTTCATAATTATAATGTTGGTAAGCAAGATTTTAAAACGTCTGTAAACGAAGGAGGTCATAAGAATGGACGAATAAAGACAAGAGAGGGTCATTCCACAGTCTAGTTATGAAGGTGAAGGAGTATTCCTGTACGACTTGTTGGGCAGTTATAAAAGGTTGTAGCATGGTTAAATAGTGTATTCTATTTAACCATGGGTTGTAGGTTTATGGCAACGAATTCTGATAAAAAAAAAAAAAAAAAAAAACTCACAATCTTGAAAGCATATAACAGCGAGATTGATATGAGATGTCTCATTTGCATTAGGTCTAACCAACTGATTCCTTCTCCGTTTTGTGTGTGTGTGTGTGTGTTGGGAACCGTGCATAAGAAAGTTAAGCAGGTCTAACCAGGATTCATCCGGGGTTTAACAAGGCTGGCATGACGGGATAACGAAGCTCAACTGCCGCGCGCGCGCACACACACACACGTGGTGTTCTTGAAGGCTAGCTTGGTGCAGTAATAGAGACGAAAGAAGCAGATAGGTTAAGGAAAATGTGGACAGGGAAAGGAAGATATACCGCGGGGGGGAGAGAAAGGCGGGGAGAGGATAAACAAATAAGCAGTGTAGAGAGAGAAAAAAAAAAGTACAGTAGAGTGGCAAAGATGAGCCGAGTAAGAAGTTTATCACAAGGTTAGGAATGGGGATGTTGGAGGACGAGTGTACTAGAATAGTGATAATATGAGCACCAGTACTATAACTGAAGTAGAGAAAAACTCATCACATTACTATAAGAATAAATGGGGGAATACAGTTTGTTTAGAACTTTAGACTGAGGAAGTAACCTATATACAGTATGGACATGTGTAAAAGGGTGGGAATGTTAACACCACCATCTGCATGACTGAGGTATAGATATAGGGGCAGCCAGGTGACACCAGCATCAGTTGCTTATCATCTGGCCCTGGCCAGAGATCAATACTGTATACAGCAAGGTCACACATTAACCATTAAACAATGGCCGACAGCTATTGACATATTTCCTGTATACAAGGTTTCTCTATGTACTGAATGTGATGTGTCTGTAACTCTAAGAGAGCAAACACAGTGCCTTATAGCAAAGGTACAGTACCGGTACCTATATACAGTAACGTGCTTAAAAAAAAAAAAAAAAAAAAAAAAAATTATCGTTCAATCAGGCAGCAGTACTGGTTAAAATCTTATATCCAAAATTGCACACAGAAAATAATATTAGCCTATGTAAAAGAACGTTGCCTGGCCAGTTCACCATGACTGAAGGTTAACAAAGGTATGGCAACAAAGGTAAAGGGAAAAAAGATGTCATGAGAACTGGCAGCAATGACAGATGCTATGATGAGGTAAAGGCATATTGATGTAGTGTGTAGACAGTCACTCACCTGATGTTGTGAGAACTGACGGTAGAGGTAAACACCTCCAATGATTCCGATGCTCATTACAAGCAGTGCTGTGAGGCACACACAGATAGTGGTGGCAGTGGAGATGCGGCGCCTGGCCGTTGAGCTTACCCATGCTTCCACCTCACTTGCCCCTCCCTCTACTGGGCATGTGCACTCCACCTCCCCACACTAAGAGAAAAAGGGGGATATAATGCTATGTTAATCACTTATCAGCCACACACACACAGGTACTGGAGATGACACACGTGATCATCCTTCATTTCATCTTCACATGGTGATGGACATCGAATACAAAGCTCGAATAGCCAATGAGTTAGGAATGAGGTCATCATCTAATTGCTCAATCTACCAGTAACATCACAGATGAGGGACATGCAATCATAGGCTAACTAACTATCCATCAGAGACAAGTAAATACAGGGTAATTAACAGAATAATAATTATCAGTGTGCAATGAAAATTGTAGTCAAAACTCCGAGACAAAAAAGTATTACCGTAATAGTTAGATTTTATATCGCATCAGTTACTGCAACAATCAATACATACATATACCAGGCCGCCTTCTCCACGCTGGAGGTAACCCCGCCATGTCGCACACCCTCCGACATACAAATACCCAAACGTAGAACTCCCCCCCCCTCCTCCCACACACACACACTCCACATCTCAACCCCCAATCTCTGTTGGAGAAGGGAGCAACCCCCACAGCACAACTGCACCTCCTTGTGGGACTACAAGGGGTACAGCTATGTTTGCATCCATAGCAAGGCCGATTTACCCCGGCCACTTCACTACAGGGCAAACTCTCACTCCCGCATCCAGCCGGTCTGTGGGCTACACTCTTCCAGCATTTAGCACACTCCTCCACTAGTTTCTGTCACGTGCAATCACTCTGCCTTGCTCCACAGATATACCTCTTCCTTTCAGTGTCCATCCATCTCATCTGTGGCCTTCCTCTCCTCCTTCCAAATCCCACTTCTGAGCCCACTATCCTCTTTACCTTTCTATATTCCTCCATTCTCTCCATAAGTCAAAACCATCTTAACACACTCAGTTCTGCACAGCCTGCTTTCTCCACACTTCCTCATTCCTGACTGTCCATTCGAGTCACACCACACATACTCCTCAGACATCTCATCTCTACTACTTTCAACTTTATCTCATCACTTTCTCCCATATTCCATGTTTCTGCTCCATACAGTGCAGTGGGCTCTGCTATCCCTTCATAAACTTCCTCTTTACATCCATTCTAAGTGACTTACAGCCAAACATCCTATTCATTCCTCCTAGCACCTTTCCTACCTCATTTACTCTAGCTTTTACCTCTGTCTCTGTTTTGCTATCCACCGTCACCTTTGACCCCAAATACTTACAGCACTTCACCTCCTCCAATATATCACCAACTAGTATTATATTTATCCTTCTTCCTTCTGCTCCCCTCCTACATCTCATTACTTTGCTCTTTGCAACAATCAAGAGCTATACAATTTAAGAGCAATAAGTAAGATACACTGTAATGTGCTACTGATACCCGAATGTGCATTGAAGGAGGTTTGACTATATTAGTCCTTTCAAGGTTTTTATCTCTTTTTGGATAAGATTTAATGTAATTTCTTGAGTTTGTAGGGCAGTGTCCACTAGTGGGTCAGTGCAATGTACAAATATAATACCAAAAAATACTACATTAAGATATCAATAAAAATGACATCACTTCATTATGATACATTCTCTACTTCTTTATCATTCTCTCCCTCTCTCTCTCTCTTTTACATAACTGATGAGGTACTTTCACATACGGTTTTATATAACAACTTATTACAGTCTCGAATTATATGACTGAGCTTGTATAACCAGAGGTGTACATCTCTGTATAACCAGAGGTACTACAAACTGTTTGAATATACTGTATAGTAATAGCTGCACTGAAGATCCATAA
This sequence comes from Petrolisthes cinctipes, assembly GCA_033782935.1. Classification (NCBI taxonomy): domain Eukaryota; kingdom Metazoa; phylum Arthropoda; class Malacostraca; order Decapoda; family Porcellanidae; genus Petrolisthes; species Petrolisthes cinctipes. The sequence goes on along the minus strand of JAWQEG010004635.1, from coordinate 173,375 downwards.
ATTTGTACAGTATTCTTGTCACCTTGTACAAAGTTGCATGTTTCTCATTATTACCGTAACTTACATGGTTTCATAACTTAATAATACACGAATTAAATAACGCATTTGCCTTGTTGCTTACAAAATCGTTGCACATATTTGTATAATCATTATTTACACAATTCAATATCTTCACCTGTCCTTAGGTCATCTCTCCTGCTGAGGTCAGTTCCCTTGACATGTCCTGAAATGACTGTTGTACCAATGACGGGGTATGTTTCACCATATCTCATTTCTTGCTTATATAATAACTTACCGAGACATCAGCAGCTACCAAAGGTTTCTCCAATGGTTTGTCCAATTTCTTTTCAATCTTGGGTTTGGTGACGATTGTCATGTTGACGGTGGTAGGTTAATACGTGTTGTCTTTACACAGGTTCAGGACTCACAGACAGTCAGACACAAGTACACTGTGCAACTGTGGGGGGATCAATATAGACATATACATGATAAGACTCCATCAACTATATAGCTTCTGATTCTCTTAGTACACTTGTAGGTCACTTCAGTCGCCATATTCTATTTTATTTATTGAAAATATTCCAATATTGTAGTAATTTACAATTACCTTTATTAACTTTATATATAACGATTCACCCCATTCACTAATAGGATATCAGTTAATAGAATCCATGGACATTGCTTCAAAGTTAGATGCGATTCGATCCTTTATACTGTGCCTGAACCAGCCTGATCATGACGTCTATATCATTATTTCTAGTGGTGCAACAAACACTAAACACTTACTTCCGTGTCAATCAGTGATGGCAGGGGGGCATGATTTTGTTACTTTTCTGTCAACAGGATGAAAGTATGATAATTTCAGTAGTCATGTATATTGTTGTCGTATAGCGAATGATGATAGAATCCACAAATTTATGCTCATCCTGTTATTAAGTACTGTGCATATATTTTTTTCTTCTACAGTCACTCTAACGATCGCTTTAATATATAGATGCAGATAATTTGATTATACTTATAACGATTATTTGAATATGTAATAACAAAAATTTACATATATACTGTATATATGTTGAAATATTGAGATGCGACAAGCCATACCACTAAACAGTTACCCCTGCAAGTACTGCAATTACATCAAAGAAAACACTCAAGTTCTCATCCCACATCCCAGGGACTACTGATGAAAAGAATATCCCCTGACCAACATCTGATCAGTACTACTTGTGTGTGCGAGTTGTATTTTGAGGGCTTTCCCGTCTTTGGTGCCACTTCCACCCTAGCCATTCCCCATCTGTCCTGCCCTTTCTTCTATAATTTCTTACGTGTTTGCTGTCCCTCCTCTCTATTATCTTCTCCCTCGATCTACATGGTCTTCCTGGCCTGTTTTTTTTTTTTTTTTTTTCCATCCTCGAATAAATGGAGAGAATGGCTGCTACCCTCTGAGGCCCCTGCTACTGCTATGGGCTGGCCCCATACCCTTACTACAAGCAAGACCAATAGACTACAACTAGAGGTGGACTGAATCAGTCTGGATGACTGCCTGTAACGAGCTGGCTTTCCAACTAGAGAGAAAAGTACAGTCGTGTTTCGAGCTATACATTTAAGGTCAATCCGGCCTGACCTAGTACCAAGCGATGGCTGCAAGACGCTTCTAGCTCCCTAATCATAGAAGTCACTTTCCTTGGGTTGGTTGTACAGTACGTGCAACGGCGAGTTATCCCAGGCTTGCCTCTACCAAGATATAGGGCTCTACCTGCTCCCTACTCCAAGAAATATGATTACTATAGTTTCTAAAGCTCAATGTTTATAATGTGTTTATGCACCAAGGGTATGGAGCTTTCACATTAAATTAATAAAAATACTTACATATTTATGTTTCATAAACTATAAAAACAAAGGGGAAGAAAGTCCACTGTAGGTTAATTATGCCTTGAGGATAAGAAACTCATTATACTGTAATGATTTTTTGTATTCTAGATGAAACTTATCACTGTAGGCTATATACAGTACATTACAATCTATACAAAAAGACAGGCAAATCAACCTAACATTTTTTCAGACTGGAACCAGGCCACAATACAGTACATAGATGATTATCAGTGCTGCAATTGCCCTTCAAGCTGTGAAAATGCCTCGCTATTCTATGGACTGGATGGCTAAATACTTGTACAGTACCAGTATTCATAAGCTATTTATAAAATTAGTGTTCTCCAACATAATATTTCACTTTTAAATATCAGTCACTCATGTCAGAAGGACACAACTATCCACTCTGAGTGGTAGTAAAATGTCTTTTCTTACAAAACTCAACCAACCACACTTTACCTTGGCCATTCATATCTGCAGTCATCCCACTCTTTTCACGACACATTTTGATCCTTGCAATGTATTTCAAAGCTACATATTTATTACCTTTAGCACAAGAAATTCACTTGAACGTTACATTTACCCACTAGTGGACACTCCTCTACAAACTCAAAAACTACATTAAATTTCATCCAAATATGACACACCATCTAACCTAGATGATGTTAAATTAATTTGAGAAAAGTTGAAGCCTCCCTAAAATAGGTAATACACTCATACCTCCTTCAATGTACATTTTGGTAGATGTATGCTTCTCAATTAATTATTGCGGTAGGATTTTCCAGAAAGAATATAACATCACTCTTCAATATGGTACATAAAATACTTTAACAATGTGACCTCTTGGTACCGAGCAGTTTGTCGCTGCATAAGTCTAACATGAATTTGCCTGGTGGACTGTGCCAGGAAGCAGTGAAGTCACAGGAGACTCAACAATCATGATTCACTATTTTCCCTTGCCAAGCTATCCAACCAATCGCCAACAACACAACATACACTCTCTGAGGGCACTGTGGGAGAGCCCGGTTCAGGCCATGGCCTTCCTCAGGAGCTTGGGGCTCCTCTCCCTCCCTCCTTTCTCATCTTTCTTTTTTGTATTATCACAAAACTGCTGGTGCAAAATACTAGAGTGATGCATTAGCTTACTTCTATGGGCAGACAAACCCACCGAAAAGTAAAAAATACACATAATTCAAAGAGCCTGACTTCATCCTCCAGAGAGACTAAGTACAGTACAGTATTAAGTAACTGCTTGTAGGGAAAAATGACAACCAAGATAAAGCACTGATCTACATGACTGATAGTAAATCAATATCATATAAAAACATGCTCCTACTCAAATGGTAACTTCATCCACATTACCAACCTCCTTTGCACGAAAGGAAAAAAGGAACAATTTGGCTAAAGCCTACTGGGCCTCAACCCTCATAAGCCGGGATAATCTCCTTAATATCTACTGCTGCCTCACCATCTGTACATAAAAATATTAAAACTAAATTTTCACCTTGTAGCGGTCTAACCTCCAAGCTGAGTCAGTAATATTGATTAAACTGTCCAAAAAAATATGAGTAATGAGATAAAGGTCACCAATATCACATTCACAACTCTGCTACCAACTGCAATATAATGCTTACTCACCATCACCAGCAAGCATTATCCTCCTACCACTGTAATCCATAAAACACAAATCCATGGAAGGAAAATACTGTGCTTGAATAAGATAATATTTTAGATATTACTGATGAATAAAGGGTGCCCCTAAAATCCTTGTGCACACTACATTTATCACTTAAAGTACACAAGAAATTTAGGGACACCCAGTATTTTATGTAAAAACAGTACTGGCAGATAGGATCAAAGTCTGTCATGATTACTCTGTAGTGCAGTATTGTATACTATTCTGTGAGATTAAAACAAAAACAAAATATATAATCGTGCATTATTTATATAGCCTACTGAAGGTACATATTCCAACCTCCAACTGGTTTCCTTGTCATGGATTATGTCCCTATACAAAAACGAGAGAGTTAATGGTAATTCTTTCCTTAGTTAATGGTACTTGACTAGCAGGTCATTACTCAATGTAACTCACACTGCATTTCAGAAAGACAATGAGATTCCTTTATACTTCTATAAACAATTCATATAAAATTCTTATATTACATTAATATAATGCTGCATTAGTTAGCTGAAAGCTAAATCACATTAAATGATCATCTTAGTAAATAACAAACTAGGTATGTATTACCACAATGAAAGTTAAGTTTTCTCAGAGAATGTACAGTGCTGTATATGTTTTTAGATGTGGAATTAACTTTCAGCTTATCTGATATACTGCAGTTGAGCAATAAGAGCCATACCCAAATACCATCAGCTAAGAAAACCAAAGTGTTGCATCAAAATGGAATTTAAGCCTATACTATATAAGAATGTCAAGTTTGCAGTGCAGATGCCAAGAAAAATTCTAATATGTATTTGTGGTAGTAAACAGCTGATACCATACAGTAATTTTCTCTCGTATACTGTGCAAATGTGCTTGCTTTACTGATTGTAAATAAAAAGATCAATCTTTTCTTTCATTAGTAAAGTACATTATCATTACATAACACTGAAAGTGCTTATATATAGTATTTTATATGATTGCAGTTGTATAACTACAAGTCTTATTACTGTACAATATATACATTTCATATATTTCATCACACCATATCAACTCTTCATACATTCAATATCATATACTCAGCACACCCATTCATACACTCATTAATCCCTAAAAATCACAACTGCTTGGACTGCCCGCCACCCTAGCCACCTTTAAGTTTTTTAAGTTTCGCTCAGGCATATTATATCATTATACATCTAAAGTACAATACTTTATCTTGCATACCAGAATAAGTATGTTTCAGTCTCATATCATATATCTATTCTTCAGTGGATTGCCCAAAATGAAAAAAGTCACCTTTGATAAATTAGTAATTATAGTAAAAGTACACAAAACATTATAGTTGCCAAATATTCTTACATAAAATACTGAAAAAGGTGCAAGACATTTCTACTGCATATGCTTAAAATGAAGGAAAATTACCTAAGAAGCCAAAAAATGAGAAAAAATATCTTGGTTAGAGTTTTCTGTAAAGTATTACAAAGCTGCATGCGAGGGAATGGGTAATGAGGAAAAGGGAGGAAGTGGCTCTCTTAACATCAGTGATCAATGGTGGAAGGGAGGTAAAGAGAAAGTGATAAGCCATCTCCACCGAATTTATCAGCCCTGTAGGGTGGAAGGAGAGGGACTACAATGGAGAGGTAGGAGAGACTTTCTGAAGGCCTTAAGTGCAGTAAACGCCATGGGGCATAATAGTTTCCATGAAATACAGCTCTTTACTACCAAAATTTGTGGCAGAAAAGTGCTGCAAGGAAACTGGGTAGCCCATAATCTAAAGGCAGCTATCGTTTTCAACATATGAAACGTGGAAATCATCATTAGATTTCCATCAGCAATTAGGGATTATGTATCTACCATGGTTAGAGACACGCATGCTTTCTCTCACACATACGCATGCAAACACACAATAAATGACCATATTGGACAAGAATATAGAGAAAGTTCTTCTTGCTCAGCACAATGGATAAATTTTCATAGTCAAACAAAAGTAATATTATTGGATAAACAGGTCTATGTGCAGTGTTTCTATTTAGACATGTAAGTAGTGCTACTACCAAAAAGAAAAAAAGAAAAAAAAAAAAAAAAAAAAAAAAAAAAAAAAAAAAAAAAATACTATAGCAGACTCAAAATGAGCAAAATAAACTATCATGAAACTATCGGAGGGCGACAGTCGGGCAATGTGTCCCCTGTCCAGAAAGTAGTATGCTAATAAGATAAAGTTCTCCATATTATGGCTTAATTAGTGAAGAATATTATTGTTCTACAGTTGTCAACATATTTTCACATACTCCTATACTTGTCCTAGCTGCTAATTAAGATCTTTTCACTGATTAATTAAGTAGATATTCACTCCACATATTTTTCATATGAATTAGGTGTACCTAGACAAGGCAAAAGAAAGTATTGGTGCACAAAAGGTCAAACGCCTACTATAAATATTCCAACAGCTGCTGATGTTAAGATGGATCGTTAGGACTGACCCACTCAAACAATCTTTCATAATTCCTTCTTCCATAGGCATTCCCAATGGATCATTGTGTATGAATAAACATTTTTGTATATGTACAACATTTATTACTGTATAATGCTAGAATAATAGTTTACTGGCTGACTATAGATGGCATCCGCCTGACGGCAGGGTTGCCAATGTGAGTTAAGTCCTTTGTTCTGCGGTCATAATGTATCACACATAATTTTGCACCAATACATTTTCTTACCTCATGTACATTCTTCTTTTATACATTTAGAAAATTGGCAAGTCAGGATCACCATTACCCCCTAAATTACTAAAGACTGCATTTCCACCCAACATTCTTTGACCCTAGCCACAAAACAGGTTGTAATCTTTACACTATTCTCGGCAATTTTTTTTATCATTGATTTACAGAGCCTGAATATACACACCAGAATATGTATTTACAAGTATCTTATGTCAAATATTTACCTGACAGTGGAACAGAAAAAAAATGAAAAAAGAAAGAAAGTAATATATATATCCCTAATTAAGAGTGTACATACTGTAATTATGGTAAAACTAACATTAAAATCCTAATTTTTACAAATTATTCTTATATAAATTACTGAAAATAACAGAAATAGATGAAAATAAAAACAAAAAAAATTGGAAATGAGAGGTATGTCTAGTAAATACCTACGTATCTAATCACAGAGAGCAACAGAGAGTGAATTCTCACTCTATATGGGTGGTAGAAATGGAGGAGACAGGTGTAAATCCTCCATAACTTACCCTCCACCCTCATCACATGACCTATAGCATGGGAAGAGGAACCCTCCCTTGGGCCAATAGTGTTACAAACTCCATGGGAGATGCTAAGTAACACTGAATAAAACCCATTCCCACATAATCCCAGAGGGAAATAGCCCCACCAGTTTTTGTAGCTTGACAATGATCAACAAGATGTGTCTGGGCAAATATTATTTGAAGCATGTCAATCTAGGTGAGTAAGGCTTTAGAGGTTAATGATTGGTAGATGGATTCTACGTGCTGCTTTCGAATCCTGTGAAGATCCATTTTCGTTCCAAACAAGCACCAACACCAGTGGTGACCTGCTTGTACACGGTAGGGTACCTGAGGGAGAAGAAAAATTTTTCTTTTACTTCCACTGATTCTCCCAAAGTGTGCCTAGAAACAAACTATTTCACATTTAGTGATCTGCTTTGTGGCATACTTTGGAAGAATCAGTAGTTTTAAATTTGTAGACATCTTACTCTCTTTAAGGAATAAAAAATACCAGTACCTCACTAACAGTAACAACTGTGTGGGCCTGCCCAGGGGGGCTGACTTTATTCTCGGTGAATATTAGCCATCTTCCACAGAGCTAGAATAAAGATTGTTGCAGGATCTGGTCACTTTCTAGTGGATTTGACGAGATCTACCCACATGGATTAAAAATCCATGTGAGGTATTATGCAACCGGAGTTTTTTTTTTAATAATTTTGTATTTTTTATTTTTTTTTACTGCTGTGTGGACCGCCAGCACAACACGGGGGTGCATTTCCCTTTGCATGCAGCAGTGTAAACTTCCTCCCCCTTATGGTCCCTTCAGGGCTGGTCTCATGGAAGGCGCCGCCCCACTTGTAGCTCTTGTGGTAACGTGAACTTGGGTCAACAGCACTGGCTGTGGGATCAAAGACCTTCCCCCCAATCTCCCTTGCGGTCGGAGGCCCCCAGACTCTCTGGTCCCATTTCCCTGGAATGTACTTCAGTAGCCCAGACAAATAACGCCAGCCCCTCCTTTACTTTAATTTGTTTTTTCACTGCGACCAGAGTGTACCAGGGGTCTGTGGGGCAGGAGGCCATTTTGCCCTGGGAGAACATCATCATCAACAACAACAACTGTGTGGGTTACCAGTTCACCACAAACGGGCCAAGGCTCTCCTCATCCCAGCAAAATTGGTTGGTAAGCTCAATACAGCCAATGCCAAGCAGTAAATAATGAGTTTGTTAAGGATGTCATGCTTATGTGGGGAACTATGGTTTCCAAGTGACTGGAAGGAAAAGTGAAGCACATCCCATTTCACTGTGCATTCAATTAATGTCTCTTAATCTACCTGTTTGCTTTAATAGGTTTGGATCTGCCCATCTCACAGAAAAGGGAAAGTATAATATTGAAGATGACGACAGAAACATTCTTCTATAAACCAATTTCCTTTTTCATCCATATTTGACATTGTTTGAGAAGTACTCCGATTATTCATGATTTAGTTAAAAGTTAACATACCGTCAGTGCAGATAAGAATAGAGTGCATTCTGAAATAACTACTAGATAAGGATAACAAGTAAATGAAAATTGTACTAACTGGTTAAGCATTGACTCAATATCAGATGGCCGGATCTCCTTGTCAAATTGCTGGATGAAGGACCAGATATAATCCACACTTGCTCCTTTAGGATGAATGTGCAGGAAGGTCGATGTCAAGCCTAGAACCAAAACAGCAGAATAATTATATGATTTCCAACTCCAACCACTACCACCAGTTGTTCATACAAACAGATGGTACAGTATTACTTTTTAAATCAAACTAGAGTACAGTGCTCCCTCCAAGTAGGCGATCATTAACTAGACGATTTCCAAGTAGGCAAAGAAATTATTCGAGACCAAAATACCAAAAGTATACGGTTTTTCAAAAGTAGGCGTACCTATGCCCAAATCAATATTCAGTGGAAGTGATTTTAAGAGAAAATTACCAAAATTAATTATTACAAACTAAGGAATGTGTGTGCACGAATGAAAATTCAATGAGTTTTGGTGATAACTGAACTAACCATCTCACTATTACCCTCAAACTCGCTTGTTACACACGCGATAAGCCAACCCTTTTATAGTGAACAATTTTTCACCCTCCCGCTCCCTTGTTACACTCGCAATAAGCTTAACCCTTTATAGGGAACAACTTCTAAAAACGGGCATTTTTCATACTTTTTGCACATATCCCGGTACAGACATTTGATATGGTGAAAAGAGCAAGTGATTGTAAAAGAAAGTGACCAAGAATAATTAATATAAACTAAGGAAATGTATTTGTAAGAGTAGAAACTCATGGATTATTGGTGATAACTGAACTTGTCAACCATCACCCTCACTCTTCACTCACTCTTTTAGGCCTACCCTTTTAGAATGAACAACCATTCAAAACATACATTTTCCATACTTTTGGCTCAGGTTTAGAACTAATTTACTAGAGAGAGAATCGGGTGTACATATTATAATGGTCAAGAAAAGTTAGTTTTTGGAATCGCTAGTACCGAACCTATTTTCCCCCTTTATTTATTAATTCCAAGTAGAGGATTTCAAAGTACACGGCGCCTGCTTGGTACATAACCCCCGTCTACTTGTGGGGAGTACTGTACAATAAACATTCATAATTCATATACTGGCTCATTTTGATGTACTTTTTACCCTAAAAAACAGGGATAAAATCTTATTCTATAAGTAATATTTATATTCGATGGCCATAATTGAAGTTTGGATACTGAAGCAGCTAAAATATACTACATATCCTAAACAATACTACACCTGTCCAAAAATTACAGGCAGAACTCAACAGCAAGTAGATACCAGTATTTTAAAATGGTAAATCACAGTTTCTTGACTTCCAAACTTAGTTCCTTTAACATTTCTAACACCAGGTGTTACATCATAATGAATTTTCAGTACAGTCACGAGCCATAAAAGTATTCAGGTTTGCTTCAAATATCCTGATGCAGTATTAAGCAAACTCCAGCGAGAATGAGACAGGAGAAGTGTTGTAACTGGTACACTGGTATGTCAGATGATTCGAAACTTTCAACATGAATTGGATACGTATTAAGGCTTGTGACTGTAGTCATAGAAGTGAGTTTTCAAGCCCTATTTCAGTCAATGGTGGTGTCTGGTACCATGTTATAATAAACTGCCAAAATTGATTAATAATCTGGTTATGATAAAATCACAGTACAGTGCTCCCCCCAAGTAGGCGGAGAAATTATTTAAAACCAAAATACCACAAGTATACGGTTTCTCAAAAGCAGGAGTACCCCAATCTAGCGTATTTGCACCTTTTTCTCTCATTTCACCGTAATTCATAGATATCGTTCACATTTTGATTGTAAAAAGTAAACACAGACATTAGGAATATAAAAACAGACATAACAAAAGACTTGTTTACCGTAATGTGCTGATTGATTATACACATACAGATTCAATTTCAATGAGTTTTAGTGATAACTGAACTTAGCACTCCACTATCACCCTTACACTCGCTTGATGCACTTGCGCTCCGCTAACCCCTTTATAGTGAACAACTTCTCAAAACGGGCATTTTTCGTACTTTTAGCACATATCCCAGTACAGACATTTGATATGGCAAAAATTGCAAATGATTGTAAGAGAAAGTGATAAAGAAAAATGAATATAAACTAAGGAAATGTGCTAGTGTTAGTAGAAACTCGTGGAATATTGGTGATAACTGAACTTGCCCCACCGATCACCCTCACTCCTCACTCACTACTGTACACTCGCACTTTTAGGCCTACCCTTTTAGAATGAACAACCTTTCAAAACATACATTTTCCATACTTTTGGCTCAAGTTTAGAATTATTTTTAGTCACTGGAGAGAGAATTTGTGAAATCGAGGGTTGAGTGTAGTCTCATCCTGGCTCAAAAGAGTCGCAATAGCACCGCTTGGGATGCACATTAGCCATTTATTTAAGTATGCGATAGCTTTTAAACACGTTAGCAAAACCCACTATAGCTGGGGGTTGAGTGTACATATTATAATGGTCAAGAAGTGTTAGTTTTCGGAAGCGCCAGTACCGAACCTAGTTTTTCCCCTTTATTTATCAATTCCAAGTAGACGATTTCAAAGTACATGATGCCTGCTTGGTACATAACCCCCATGTACTTGGGGGGAGCACTATAATGACAAACACGAGTATTACATATTTATTCATGTCCTGATATTCCCTTGACCAGATTTGATGAATATCACCAGGTGTAATTCTAGGTGTCTAGAAACCTCTATTTAAGACTGTACTAATATAGGAAGACAGCAGTTACAAACAATATATAATACCAAATAAGATGTTACATAGAGATTTCTACAGTAAAAAATTAATGAAGAATATTAATTAAGAAGTATCAACAGCAAGTGATTAGAAATTATATACATTCAGTAGTCAATACTTCTAAACCTGAAAAAGAATTTCTGCACTAGTCAGAGTTTAGCTGCTGCTGGTGAAGGATACTCCATAAAGAAACAGCATTATAACAACCTTCAACATTCCCTAATCACAAAATTAGGGGGATTGATAGGCCATAAAACTTGGTCTGAAGTTGGCTTTTCAGGCCACTGTATTTCCAACAGCATAAACTGAGAAAAATAATAATGACAACACTCCTACTACTACCACTTACCAATAAGCCTGGCTGTTTTATCTGAGAGTGGTGGAGGTGGGAGTGGAGCCAAGTCATCTCCCTCATCTTTGTTGTCGTCCTCACCTCCTTCACACCCTGACCCCTGGAGTTCTCTCAGCTTTTTAAGTTTGGTCTGCATATCTGCCAGTTTTGCATCATCCTGACGTTTCCGCACTGCATTTTCTGACAGGGTCTGTTCAACATTTTGATATACAGTATACTAATGGATTACCAATATGTGAAAGCATTATTCACATGTAGAAAATGATGACGAAGATACAAAATTAATGTGAAATTATTATTTTTTTTTTATTTCTATTGTACAGTATTTTAAGTTTTCAATTTTAGATTTAGGCTTCTGTCTATATGGAGATCAATGTCATCAACAATCCTGAACATAATTATACCAGTACATTACTGCTTCCAAACTGGCACCCAGCTTCAAAGTAAAGGACAGGAGGAAATATCCCAAATACTAGTGTTGAGAGTACCAGTAAATGTCTTATGTGTTCAATTGGCGGCAAAGTCCTGTCGCACATCTGCCAAGTCATGTAGTACAGTATGAAAATATAAGCTTCAGAGGCTCGTAAACTGAAAAACCAGAGTTTATTAACTTGTTCCCTGGATATGAATACTCTGTATGGTGAATGTGTTTGTTCGATGATTATCTTTCATTTTATCTTTCAAGACGCGCTGAAAGAGGCAACAGGACTATTGCTGCCAACTGTACATGATGTTTAGTGGTTCTATGACCAGGTACAAAGATTTATTTTCAACCCTTGCCAGTGAGGTTATGGTCTAATATGCTAATAACTGCACTGCACACTAACTGGCAAAATAATAATAAAAGTCTATAAAAGGTATTATTATGATATACAAAATAAATCATCATGGACCACCTCTCCAGTTTACATCACTACTGTATAAGCATCAAAATTATTGTAACAAACCATCCCAGCCTTACCTGTTGCATGCCCTGAAGCGTCCTTTTGAAGGCCTCAATCTGATCATCACGAGCAGCCACCTCAGATTTAAGATCAGCTTTGATTAAGTCAACTTCATTCTTATAAGCTTCCATCTGACACCGTAGACTGTCATTTTCCTCCTGAAAGATAAATAATTATTTTAAGACAAAAATGAAGAAATTCAGATAAACTGTAAGTGTGTAACCCAGTCACTGGAGGGTAACGTGACAGGGAGTATGAACTCTGAAGTCTTTCAAGATAATGTGTCATGAGTAGCAATGTATAACCAAACATAAAATGTGCTGAGTAGGAGAGATTCAAACAGTTCTGATTCACTGAGTGGGTAAGTTGATTTTGTAACGTTGTTCTCTTCCAATAATATTCTATTATTGTACAAATAAAATACAATTGGGCATGATATTTTACCTATCTGACTCTTTTTTTAAATTTTATTGGTGTGGACCTTAACACACTCGTGCATGGCTGATGCATATGCTGTGTTTTAGGAAAAAAGAAACAACTTTGCGCTCGCACAGACGCTACTTTGGCCTCCAAATTTTGGAAAAATCCTTGTTAAAAGTCAACCGTTGGGCAGATTAAATTTAAAATTGGACCCACATAGGCATCCTCTACATTGGTAACATATGAAATATAATGAAATACACAATGTCTGGACAGTCTCGCTACTCGCCTCAGTCAGTTTCCCCAATTCAAACTAGCGTGCCATATCCGAGGTGTATCCTGCCACACCCACGAGCGCAATTTAAACAAAACCAGGCCATGCTCGAGTGTGTTTAGTGGACTTCTTGCTTTTAGTCCTCCCATTCAAAAAAATACTGTATAGTGTACCTTAAGATAATCGTTCTGCCTCATCTTTTTCCTTGGTGGCTGAGAGTCCTCTTCATCAGACACATCCATTTCCTCAGCATCATCTTTGTCGCTCTCATCCAGTTGGATCTCCTTGATCTCCTGCCCAGCATGAGAAAACAGCGTTAGTTTGAGGTGCAAGGGGGCCGCATCCAGGGGTAGGGTTGGGTATGTGTTGATGAAATATGAAGAGGTATAGTTCACAAGTTAAGTGAGATAGGTGGAATGATGGGAATGGATTGATATTATGACTGTCTATACTGGCATGTGTGTGTGCGTAAAAATGGTATAACTGTTTGTGGATGTTACATAATATGTCATGATGGTAACAAAACATAAAAAGTGAATACAAACTACAACCAATCAATTTACTGCCCGGCATATCAATAATGCGATTAAAAGAGCAAAAACAGATTGAAAAAAGCAGAATTGTAATACAGTGCATGGCAATAGTGACCCCAAAGACAGAGCCTGCAGCACCAGCACATTTAGTTAAACCAACATTATATCTGTCCATGTGATTTCACCTGTAATTGCCCAGAACTTAGCTAAAGGAAAATCCATAATTCCAGTTAACTTTTGTTTGTGCTCTTTAAATTATTTTCTAACATAAAAGTATCTACTAAAACTGTAATGCATTGTTATAACACAATTAATTTTATTACAAAATACTGTATTCATACTGGGATTATAGTCATGAATTAAACAGATTCTGTGTGTGTGTGTGTGTGTCCGGGAAGACATGGTTGAGATGGGGAGATGAAGAATTACTTCATAGTGATACTCTGTGTTGTTGTGATGGTGGAATGAATCAATGGAGAAAATCTTGAACTAAGGATATGCGAAAATATCAGTATTGTTAAAGAGAAAAGATGGAGGGAAACTGGAAGTGGATAGCAGTGATGTAGAATATGTGGGGAGGAGTGTGATGAAGAAAGAAGTGAGGGGAATCAGAATATCTGAATGCGGCCTGTCTGGAGTTCCCTGCATGGCTGCCCTGTCTCACCTACCTTCCTCACACACATAATGGTACTGTACCTGGTCTGTCCGTAGCAGCAGAGACAGGAAGTAGCAGTGAGAGTGAGTAGACTCCTGGCTGTATATACTGTATATATATATATATGCATGTTTGTGTCTGAATTTACATCTTTGTATCTAAAGCCAAGCAGAAAGTACTGAACCTTACATATATTTACATGGATACTGTATCTTACATATAAAATAATATCATATTTACAGCCAAAAAGTCATCTACAGTACAGCCAAAAGGACAGTTGTTGTCTCTTTTGAAGTTAAGATAAAAAATATTATAAGCATGATGGTTTAATTTTTTTTTTAATAAATGAACAAATTAATCTGTAGTGCACAATGTTCTTGAAGTGCAAGGAGGTTTCTTTTAAGATAATTATGTTGTGCTACAGTAATAAACTTACGGTAATAACTCAATGAATGCTAATATAATCTGCACCTGAATGCATTTGTTACGTTAGCCAACATGAAGCCTCCATGTATGACAAGTGTACACATATGCATTCAGCTACACACTAGTCTGACAGATGTTCAGGAACAACAAATTACAACATTCACCACACTCGGGCAATACCATGACTGGGAACCAACAGTAGAGAATCCAGAATGGACAAACTAGGACAAAAAGCAGCAACAGTGAAGAATTAAGAGCAGATAATTATACATTTGCAAGAAAGTGTCAAATGCAGAGTCAAGTAATGCAAAGTCTTCCTTGTTATAGTCATCTATTCATCAAAAATGTTAATAATGTATAAATATATACGTATGTCTGGAAGCTACATGCACTTCCAAACATTCACTTCATGATCCTTATGATTTTTGTTCGGTTCTTACCAATCCTCTCCACAACTGAGTCTATGCTATTACCAGCCTCCAGGGTTCTGCTTCATGCATTTTGGGAGCTCTAGTGACTGCATCTCCAAGGTTTCACCATGCACTCTTAATGAATAAAGAATCTCTCTCTCCATTTCTCACAGGCTTTCTCAATCTTTCTCTCATTCCCTTTACATTCACTGAAAAAAAAACTTAACTCTCACCCGTGCAATGTTTACCTGTTGGCATATACTAAGTGACAACTAGATGGCACATGCAAAGCTGTGTGACAGATCTGGCTCCAGAGTATCAAGTCAAGTCAGGCTGGGTCAGGGAAGGTCAGGACAGAGTTCTGACTTAAACTGCTGACAAGACAACAATGAAGAATACTAGTGTGCAAAAATCTCTATTTCTTGTCTGACTGTACTAAGGGCCATATTTAAAGTTATTTGTCATAACTTTTATGTCACCTGACATAATTATGGCACATGACATTACTCCCATCATGACAAGGACACCAACCCTTCCACACTACCCGCACTATAACTGACATTTCCTTACTCATATTTTTCTTTGGATTTAAAGTAAAACTCATCAAATTTTGCCTCTGAAATTGGTGTTTAGAGGAAGGAACTGTCAATCATAGTTAAAAAGAGTTAGCATTCTTGTCATGAATGGAGCTATGCCATTGGCTACAGTTAGGTCATTTGACATAAAAGTTATGTCATATGACAAGAAATATTACCCTTAAGCATCTAAACACCTTTCTCAGTAAGCCTGACTAAATATTTGTAAGTATTTATTCAACAATTTGTACTTTACTATTTACCTTTGTCCTGAGAAGTGTTGACTTCTGACCTGACCCCTGCCTCTATGACATGAACTCACCAGATGCCACACAGACTCTGCTCACTCTCACTGCAAGCTCTACGGCCATCTCCCCACCAGCATAAAAAATTGTTCTCTTAATTATGAGGCTACAAATTAACTCTTGCTATTTCTATATGCAAACCATGTATTGTATTTAAAAACTTATTAAAGCAAATAATGTCAATCAATTATCAAATGAAGAATTTTCACTCGAGTCACATTCATTACTGTGATGAATATACAATCGCGTTCAGGAATTTGGGAAACACCTATCATGGAGGCCGTCTGGCCTGCTCTGCTCTTACTGGAGGACAAGTAACTGAGTCAGACTGCCCTACCGACATGGTGAAACTGAAAATTAAACCACTTCTAATGAAGTCATTAAAAAGAGATTATCTGTTGTCCAGTAAGAGCAGAGTAGGTCAGATGGCCTCCACATGGATAAGTGTCTCACGAATTCCTGAGCGCGATTGTACATTTTAAGAAAATTGAACAAGACACAGTAAAAAGGTTCTCTAATAGGTTTAAGCTGGTGCCTGAAGGTGGGTGGTAGGGTAGCAGTGATGTGGTAATAAGAGTGATGACCCCAGGTGTGTTGCGCCTGGCTCTCAGCATCGGATGGGCAGCACAACCTCACCCTACCCTGGCCACTACTCACACCTGCACACGCCTCCCACTGTCAAGTTAATAAGGCTCAAGTGGCCAGACTAGTGTTGTGGGGGTAGGTGTTTGGGTGGGAGCATGGGGCTAGGGTCGGGTGGGGTCTGGGGCGGGGCATACCTCAGCCTGCTTCTTCCACATCTCTATGTTGCGCCTCTGAGCCTTGGTGAAGTGGTCCCAGACCTTCTGGTGACCAGCCGCGCCGAACACTCGCTCGATCTGACCGACTGAATGGCGGGAGAGACACGTGCCGATCAATAGGGTGGCAGGTGGTGCAGGGGCAGGAAGGAGGGGCGGGGAGGGGCGGGCCATGGCAGGGGGAGGGAGGTGGCCCGGCTTGCTCCTCCATCCTCACACAACACTTACTGCCTGGCCTGCTGACTGAACTAGGTCATGGGGCTCCTCATACCACTTAGTAACACCACAACCACAAAACCATACACAACACCATTAACTTGTATAGGTGGCTCGTTACTATTTGTAGGATTACCAGACGAGTGTTCGTCATAATGTTAATGTACTTGCCAATTTATGGGCGTCATTTAAATAGACAGAATATAAATAATAATAAATATCACCTGAATAGAGCTTTTATTAATAATGCTTTGCTACTGCTGCTTCAATTCACAGCTCTTGACTACAATACAACAGCAAAACATTTATCAATTTAAATATTTTCTTCTGCACCTGCCAATTTAGTCATAAGTCTCTGTCTTTTGGGGTGGACGGTAGGAGTGGTAGTTGTGGCAGTGGTGTTGGATGGAGTTGACAACACACATACTACACCTGGGATGTACACACTCAGCGGTGACACTGCTGCCTGCTCTCAAACCTGGCCCTTCCCTCTGCATTTTCAATCATTTCCTCTCCTCCTCCTCCTCCTCCACACAATGCAACCTATATCATCAACATGTACAAAATTCCAACTGTGGCATCATCCGTTCCACCATACCTTGTTGAGTGGGAGCTGTGGCTTGAGTATGTGATGGTTAGCAGTGTTTAGGTCATCCTTTATAAGAATACTACTTTGGCTATATATAAACAGAACATCACTCTCAGAGTTATCATTCCTATTTATATGGGCATTTGATTATAGTACCTACAGTACAGTTTGTACCAACTACTTTTGTTCCTACACAGAAAGTCATGTACATGAAGTGAAATGCATCTGGTAAGAAAGTGCTACACTACATGAAGGAGTGCCTCAGGGATAATAAAATCAGGTATATAAAAACTATTTCAATCAAATCCCTAAATTTCTGTTCGGTACCAATGTTCGGCAGGGGTTTAAGTAGCTCACCTGCACTTTGAAATGGACAAGATACAACCCATGAATAAAATGTCAAAATGCATCAATTACATATTAATTCTGTATGTAAGGTTAAGTGTGACGGGTACATTGTGGTGTGATTGTGAATAAAATTCACCACGAAAAATTGTAGTCATGCATATGAGGATCAAATGGACAACCCAAATACTTAAGTGATTTTTTGAGTTGTTGTCTTTATGAAGGCAGTCACACAAAAAACTGTGACACTGAGTCCATTCCTCTATACACCATGCCATGCCAAGTGTGTGCACAAGCTGATGCAGACTGTACACTTCACTTTTTGATTTTACGATACAGGATCCCCTTATAGTCATCTGTCGACCACACAAACAGCTATGTATTATTTTATGGTATCCTAGAAGTAGAAGGTGGATTGCACATTGCACTGAAAAATCCATTCACAGATTTGAGCAGACAACAAAGCAATGAAATCCGAAACAAACTCATTACAATAAATAAAGTACTGTAACCAGATGCACAAAAAGGGTACAATGAGCTATCCACCCTCCACAAATATGTACAGGCAGATCTCATCATTATGAAGGGCAGATTTCAAGACCTGCTTGTATTATTAAATTCTTCATAGAACTGTACAGATACAGAAAATAGCCATTGTTATACCCAATCACAATAGTCCCAAACAACTTAGTTGAACATTCACTGTAAAGACTTGGATGGAAGGAAAGTGAAAGTGGTGTGAAAGAGCTACTTTGATTCATATTCAGGGTTGAAATGAAGGTGGATTTAAAACTGAGAGCTTTCTTTAACTATAAAGAGAGTACACAGAGAACAGCAAACCGATACTGGATATTCATCTGTGGAATAGTATTTATTCATGATGTTCTCTCTGGGCCTAGTGGCAAATTTACATCAATATAGGTTTCAAATTTGCACGCCCCCTGACATATTTGATTAGGCTCACAACAGAGGGGGTGTGTGCTTAGGATCTCTCACGAGTCACACCAGCCTTGTCCAGCCAGTATAACAATATCTCTCAATGTGAGGATGTATATTCAGAGCTCCGCTTTTGTGTTAATTACCATGTACAGTAGGTTCGCATATTGAGTGCCTATTTGGGCGACAGAGGGGCTCGCTTATAGGGAAAATGCTTTGCCTGAATACATGTTTATATGGGGAAAATTACTTATGGGTGGCCACTGCCTTACAATGATAATTTACAGACATCTTATACGCCAATACTTTGTAATTTGATTATGAGTCACAGTAGTAATGAATATTAGTTGTTACCAAAGAAATAGCAGTACAAAAGCACACTACCCAGTTTTAAAATTAATAGACCATTTATATAGTGTATCTATCAAAAATATAATACTTCACCTAACCTTCAAGGCCAAAGATGCATTTCACTTGTAAATGCAGCTAAACCACAGTTCATCAGATACAGTTTACTAGAAACGTAAATTAACAATGGAAAGAAACATTTCGGTGCAGTGTTAACCTTTTGTGTTGATAGTACAGTACAGTAGTAATTTTCACCCTATCAACAGAAGAAAGTGAGAATAAGCATTAAACATCTATGGCAAGAAAGACATGAGATGTAAAGATAATAGTGTTGTGGAAAACTTCTTATTGGTAAGTTAGTGACCAAATCTTGAAAATAGTGAACATTCTAGTGATAATAATGTTATAGATAGTCAAAAGGCAATGCTGAGGGTAATAGACTGTACAGTTGTACCTACTTTGTGAGAAGATTGTGAATCTCTGCTGGAAAGAAGATGGGAAAAGGAAAGGATATAAAGAGAGAAGTAGTATGCGCTAAGTGTTAGAGACTTGGTCCACAGCAAATGCCTGTAGAAAAGTATCCACAAGTGATAGAAGCACTGATAAAAAGGAAAGGAAATTACTGTAAACTGTGTGATGGACAACTCTAAGCCATATAGTTTATAAAACTGAAAGATATTTATGTGCAGCATGTACAGCATAATGCTAAAAATAAATATGAGTACGGTAATATTATGCATTTAACTTAAAAATGTTAATAAGTTGGTATGTGGAAGCAATCACTTTTGATTAGCATTAAAATTAGATCACAGAGGTTACGGCAAATGCCCCTATAAAGGAAGACCCGGCTGGCAGTACTGGTGACAGACCTGACTAGAACAGCAGCACAACTCACTTAATCTAGTATGTATGGATGGGCAAGCAAAACACCAATGATCTGATGACAAACAGGAAATAAATGTGTGTGTGCTCTTGCAGATATTTAAATTTATGTGAGCCAAACCTATGGGTAGCTTTTGATAGTTAAACAATAATCTTATCATTCTACAATATCTTTAGGGAGGGTCATTTAATGTACTGTAACTTTCAGCAATGGGATAACATATCCAATTACTTTCAGATAAGTGATGCTTTGCTATCCAAATATATAGTATTAGAGCAAAATATAGTTAATGAGTATGGTTCCTGAGAATAGAATATAACATGGATACATAAATAATCTATACAATATATATAAAACCAGCATACTCACTGTTGACGTCCACTCCTTTACAAGAAAGCTGGAAAAAGCTCGCTTAAAATTATATTATAGTGACAGTGCTGTACAAGAGTGAGGTAACACTATTGAAAATATAAAGAAATAAAAATAATCAAAATAAATATCTTTCCAACTTCTGTGCTCCCATTATTACCACTCACCATTACCTGCCCAGGCAAACACTAACTAATCAGCCAGCGATTACTGTCGGTGTTTCTCTGCCACTCTATGCTTGACATGGCCTCGGGTTCAAAACGTGAAGCAGAGCTTCACACTGCGGAAACTCAGTGTGACCCAAACAACTCACCATCAGCCCAGTAAAATCTAATTGATGTTGATTGGGAGATCTTTCTGTCTGTCTGTCTGTCTCTTTACAGATTCTGGTGACAGGGAACCCATGAAGTATTGACTCTCCGGGCCCATATTCACACTGCGAATGCGCCAAACCTGCCCTTATCCATGCTGCTCATCAATGTCCGGGGCTTGCTACTGTACCTGGTGTCACTCTGAGCCAATTAGCCACTTTGTTTTCGCACCTTTGAGGTCAGCTCTACCTTTACTGTTGGTGGCGAGTCCTCTGGCACAAATTTGAAGTTCTTTGCTTATGTTCCTTGCTAACAGCCTTACTCTTCTGGTTTCTGTCTCAACTTTAAACTGAGGCGCTTACTGACGAAGACTAATTCACTGGGCCTTGCAGATTTAACTTGCCAAAAAATCTTACTTGAAAGCATTAAAATGAGCTTCACTAAAGTTTAAATGACTTGAGTTCTGAGATCAAATGATTATTAAAAACTTATTAGAGATGATGACAATGACTTTTTCAAGATACTCAAACAAGAGTACGGACTGGATTTCATTTCTACCATACCATGCTTAATCTTCGCAGACGTTATCGACAGCAGGTGATAAGATGCCAAATGAACCACAAAATAGACATAGTACTCACACTGCATGATGACCCCTTGCATGCGTGCCCGTGTCTGCTCTCTGAACTTGGCCAGCTCCTCTTCATACTGGCCCTTCTCGGTCATGAGACGACGCACATGCGAATTGGTGGACTGGATCATGCCATAGAAGGTGCCAGCATTGCGCTTGGAGCAGTCCCCACGCTCTAGCCATGTGATTAGGATCTGGGCAGCCTTGGAAAATGTGTCATCACCTGCAAATCATAATTAGCTTTAGAAAAGAGAGAGAATAAGAATCAGCCCTTACTGTAAGTGTAGATGCAATGAAACGCATATCAGCATATTACATGGGTGAGAATGATAGGCATGAGAAATGTCTAATCTATTGGAATTCTGACAGTTGCTTGCTACCTCTCCCTCAATGGCCAAATTTTTTAGTTGAGTTCACTTTATCTTATCTCTTTTTCTTTTATTTATCCTTTGTACATCATTCTCTGGACAAAAGAATACATTCATGGCAGGTCAGATCAACCCAAGCTAACTCTCACACTCAGTCCATCATTAACTTCCTCCTCCACTTTGATAACTTTTCTCTGCTTATTATTTATTCCTCTATACACAATCCCTCACCTCTACAAATACCCACATATACAATCTCTGATATTAAAAAGCAGAATGAGTTTCCACGAGGGAACAAGATACTGATATAGTACTGTACTACAATATTATATGTCAAATATTGTACTGTAGACCACAACCTGATTTTGTAAGCAATATAAGCAATACATACCCTTGAGCTGCTCAGCAATTAGAGTGGCTTCATGTTCTGAGTAGTGTACAACAGGTGGAGGTGAAGGCGGGCGCAATCGCTCTGCTTCTATTCTCTCTCGGTGACGCTGTTCACGTTGAAGCTGTCTCTGACGACACTCCCACTCATATCTGTTGTAGGTTGTGATAATCATTTAAAAAAAGAAGCAAGTACCAGCAGCACACATGTATATTAAAAACAACAGTATCACTATAATTACCATACCAATATTAAATGAAAAAGAAGTCAAACTGCTGAAACTGCTACAAGGTACTGTACCATCATTATGAACAGTATTTAATCTAGTACTGTCTACTACATTCTAATATAGTAAAAGAAGGGAAACTCATATACTGACTGATCATCTCTGGCCTGGGCGTAATCAACATGAAGGCGACCAGTGTTGGCAGCTTCAGTGCTGTTGTTGATGCGCATCCTGTACCCTGTCACAAACACAAAAAAATATTTTATCATCCTGTCACAGATGCACTAATCATTTTCATATTGAAAAGCATGTCCTGGATGCATAAGTAAGAAAAATATATCATGCAGTATGACAACTCTCATTTTGCTTCTGTTTCTTGTTTAAACTACCATGTTGTCTTGAAACTAATATAAAATTGCATTGTCAGGATAATAGCCTTAAAACAGAGCAGAAAAAAATAGAACCCTATAAGTCACAGTATTTCTGAATAGAAATAAATAGAGTTCAAATTATATACAATACTGCCTCACAAAATTGCAATACATAGTCTACAGCAATAAAAGCATGCAAGTACGGTACACCGTATTTGAAAAGGTTGCAAGTTTGCAACATTAATATATGCATCTCTGAAACAGTATACAGGATTTCTGTGTAACTTATCTCTTACCTCCTGGCAAGTACCATAATATTATGACTTTCTGGGAGAGGTTCATTATTATATATATTATGACATTATATAATTATGAATTCCTCAAATCTTGCAAACACCTAAAATTATTATTAGGTAAGTCAAGTTACCTCTAAAATTTGAAGATAGGAGAAATTATATGAACTCACCTGATAGGAAAATGGCATTGTCAACAAACTCCTCCAGTTCATAACGTATGTGGCAGAAGTTCTTTTTGCTGAGACGTATGGTAGTGATCTCTCCGCATCGCTCGAAGACATCACGCACAATCTCCTCTGCAACATACGCCTTTAACTCACGCATCTTCGTCACAATATAGTTGACTGAGATCAAGTATTAGGAAACTAAAGATGTTGGTGTGGGCGAGGGATTAGAGTATGTTTTCCATGTGTTGTTATAATTCTTATATGAAGCTTTTGTGGTCTGTCATTTATGACATTCTTTTTTTCCAAGTGTAGCAATTAGTGTTGTCTCTTTCTTTAGATAAACAAACACAAGAAATTAGGAGTGACAAATTTTGAAGGTAAGTATAGGGCCAGTTTAGATTGCAACGGTTTTACCATACAGTATTATAAAGATGTGGGAGTTTGAGTTGCCACTTATTAATAAAATCTGTACATGTCTTCCTGTTTTTTATAATAAAATATAGTAATGTCAAACAGAAAAATTTGTAACAATGGAAGTCTACTGTTAGCATACTTTGTATGGAAAACATGAGATCAAGATAATGTCACTTACAGAGTGGGATTGCATTTTCTGTTACAAAGAAAATCGACAACTGAACTCCAATACTTGTTATGAAAATATGGCAATGACTTGAACTGTCATAATCAGACCACAGTGTAAAATAATATTAGGTAAGCTGAGACACAGCAACAAGCCAGCAGGAGACCACTGGTTCAGAAGGTAAAAGATGTTAACAATAGTGTAAGTGTAGCTGTCGGGAGGGAGAGTGGAGAGAGGTGTTATTGGCAGTGTGATGTGTTTAACCCTACTTCCACCCCGGTCTGAGTCTAGTGATCAGACTGTGGCCCAGGCTACCACCACAGGATGGAAGGTACTACTGGTGGGTGGATGGGGGAGGGGGAGGGGAAATGTAGGGAGGGAAAAGGGGGTGGGAGGGAGGGGAGGGAGGGGAGAGGCAGAGGAAGGGCAAGAAGGGAGGGAGAAGTAAGAGAGAGTTGGAGAAGGGAGGGAGATGAGGGATGGGGAGAAGGAGAGGAGAGGTAAGGAAATGAGAAGGGATAAGGAGGGCTGGAGGAGAGTAGGGTGAGAAAAAGGGAAAGGACAGAATGGGAGTATGGGAATGAAAGAAGAAAAAAGGGAGAAGAAATAAAATTGGAAGAATAATGAGTGGATGAGAAGGTTATGAAAGGGGGAAGATGTGAAAGAAAAAAAAAGTAAGGTTGAAAAAAGAAGCAGCTAAATGAAAATGGAAATGAGTAAGTGTTGGCAAGGAAGAGAAAGAGAGACAAGTAAAAACAGGAGAAACGATTGAGGGAAATTATAATACTGTACTGAGAAGACACAAAAAAGTGATATTAACATATTTTATTAAAATTATGAATAGGGAAGGTATGGGAAGGGTAGGGAGAAAGAGAGGATGGGGAAAACTGGAGAGAAAGTTAATATTGCTGTGTGACCTTGACATACATGAGTGTGTAACAGTACATGAGGGAGGAAGGGGCAACAGAGAGGTGAAAATGATGGAGGGAGGGTTGGCACAGTGGCTAAAATGGAGGAAAGGATGAGATAAGAAAAGGAAAGAAGGGGCACGAAAATGATGAAAAGGGGGAGAAGCAAATGAGGGAAAGATGGATGAGGGAAGAGGTGAAAGAAAACAAAGAGAATGGAATACAATTGAGATATAAGGAGGAACAACAGTTTCCTTTCTGCTTGTACCTCTAATGAATGAAAAAAATGTAAAGAACATGATGAATAAGAGATAAGGAGAAGGAAAGTACAAGTGGGATAATAATAAGGGGTCAAGTTTTTGAAAAGAGGTATGCATTGGTAAAAACTAGGATGAGTGTGAGGGGCAGGGGCAGAGGAGGTACTGTACAGTGGCCTGGATATAAATATGAAAGGGGGACAGATGGAACAAGGTAAGCCGTATGGCCAACAAAAGTAGAATGGGAAACGATGCAGAGATGATGTGATAAAGCTAGAGGAAGGTTTGACTGTAAATAAGGAAAGACTGGATAATTAGGACATACGGTAATGTGTAAGATAAATATATTTAGAACTATATTTACTTAGTACCCCAGGAAGAAAGGGTATCTGTACAACTTTTGTAAATTTTTTTTTAGGATATTGTAAGACATACTGGTACAGTAATTAACTACAGTACCCACATACATGAATAGCAGGTCAGAGAGTGGTTGTATTGGGGGAGCTAAGTGAAAAGATAAACACTGCGATGATGAGTGCATTGTGTAAGGGAGGAAGGGAAGGAGAAGGGTGTGTGTATGTGGGTAGCTATTCCTTTGCCTCTCACCCCCTACCTTCCCACTTCCACCCTAAAATATGCAGGCCATTTTATTATATGCAAAACTTTTCAGTACTATGCAAATTTTGTGCTGTTACCAAGGGTTGAATGAATTTCCCTACGCACAACAATGGAATACATTTCAAAAGTTGGAAGGTCATTTGGTGTGCTGAGAGGCCATCAGAAACAAAATGCGTATGTGATATGATAGCGTTTACTACAGCATTAAAAATACTGGCTTACAGCATAAAATCCTCTATAGTTCAAATAAATTTATAACTATGTCATCAGACTTTTAATCAGCACAGCTACCATAACTGATATATTAAAATATTTAACAGCAAGAAATTCCCAAACACCAGCTTTTTTGGTTTCATCTCTTGGCACTGTATCAAGTTTAAGTGGTATGGAAATAACTGACCTTGTTAAGACATGGACCCAGCAAGGCCATTTGTATGAAATTCTTGCACTACTTTAGGATACCTGTAATACAAGCATCTTAGCTGATACCACCATGACTTCTTGTCAGTATACAGAATTATCTAAGCAACTTGATCATCTGACACCGACTTATCATTTTATTCATCCGACTGTACTGTGTCCACCCATCCATTCTTCACTTATACTGGAATACTCTTTAAAAATTACACCTATTCACTGTTTTTCCATTGCATGCTATAATTACATTGCAAGCTATGGAAAATCATATAAAAGGGTATACAACATGCTTTAAGAATAATAATAGTAATAAAAATTAATTTTACAGTACTGTACAGTAAGTATTTGTAGTTATTACTGTGGCTGTGTCCAAATTGCTCACTATAAGTGTTTGTGATGCAGTTAATGATAACCTTGGTTTTCTTCCATGTTTTATCGTCAATTTACTACCAGTCAATTTTCTGTCTTGATGAAAAAGGTGTAGGTATGTGGAATAGTTAGAAACATATTTCCAACGATACTGCATGTTGTACAGTATGCAGAATTCAGAATGAAGAATCGAATGTCAGCACTGACAAATTTTAAATTAAAATGTACCGGCACTACAGTATAACTGCAGTTCTTCTCTTATCATATTACTTTTGTGACAAATATGAATATCAGTCATCCCATGGTTATCACACCTAACTGGTACACCAGCAGTGCCTGATAACAAAAACCAACATAACAAAATATCTACCCTTTATGGATAAATTATAACTGGTCCAAGAAATCCAAGATTCCACCCCAATTTTCTCCTTTAAGACCCATTAACAGTGGTTGTGTATAAAAATTTAAAATTTCCTAATGTATTTCAAGGGATGCTTAGATACCCAATAATTGATTGGACTATTTCTTGTCAAACTTAATCTTCAAAATTAGAGAAAAATTCCAGGAAAACAATTACTATTTAATAGGAGCTTCCAACAACTCAATGACAATCTCAGAATCGGTACAGTTGTCTGCCATTACCAAGAACCAGGCAGAAATGTGGTTAGGGCATGAAGTGAAACCAACGTACTTTAAAAAATAAAGATATAACTTTGGTATTTTTTTCTATGCACCATTTACCATTGAATGACGGATTAAGTAAATAAAATATATGAGTATTAAGTAAGACAACTTCAGCAACAGCACGAGCAGCAGGACCAAAACATTTGCATGTGGAACCCCTTTATAAAGTAAAGTTAGTTTTTCAGTGATGGAAGTATGGCCCAACTCTTTACACTTTTCATGTCTGGGGGCTTCTTGTGTTTATTCTATGAAGAAGACTTGAAATCAGCAACACACACAAACACAGTCATATTCTCCGCAACACAGGGAGGGCTGTCTATTGCATTATTTGAGTACAATTTTAATACAGTAAGCATATATTATCATTTATTCTCCTTGGTTTCCCTTTATTGACTTACAGTAAAAGTCCAGTCTTTCGGCATCCAACTTTTCGGCACATCCGATTTTACGGCACTTTAAAAAAAAAAAGTCCCATTCTGATAATTATTCAACATTTCGGCACATTTTCCAAAAGATATCGGTACATGACAGCTTTGAAAAGGGCACCATGATCGTCGGCCATCTTGTGTAGTGACATCATGGACTAAACTCCTCCTATTAGGCTAACTGACTAGCTACCCGGGCTCTTGTGTGAGAGGGTAAGAGTAGTGCGTACGAGATGAGTTTATCCCGTATTCGGCCCTTTTGAGTGAGCCTCACTTTCGAATGCGTGTTGAACTTGTGGTGAGCTTGTCTTGGCCTACCTCTGTTATTACGAACATTTATTATTGACAAATGGCTTCAACAAGTGGAAATCTTTCTTCTGTAATGAAGAAATGCTCCCAGCCACAGATCATCTACGCATCATAAATACGCCTTGATTTTTGTATTTCACAAATAAAAACAAAAATATATGTTCTGTATTAATTATTCATTACTTATAGTTACAAGAAATCACATGCTAGACAATTATCAAATGATTCAGCAAATTCAATGTTAAGGCACCTACTTGGTCCCGAAGGTGCTGAAAGATAGGACTTCTACTGTATTTACAATTTTTCTATATACAACTTATTTCGATCAGTCCATTCTATGTCAAGGACAGTGGATATGTTTTTTTGTAGTGTTAACAAGAATTCTGTTATACTGTGTATATCAATGGTCAACAAAATATTTCCATTTTGTGTAAACCTAAGTACATATACTATAGAATACTGAACAGCAGGTGATAGATGCTTGGTTGTTCGTAATTTAATATAAGAGTAATGTAGAATAGGCAACTTGTGCAGAACTGCTTTCAGGCCCAGGGCCACAAAAGTGGTCCCGCATACGAGTTTGTACCAGAATGATGGAGTGGTTGGAAGCATCTATTGCAACCCCTGGCAACAAACATGAGGATGGACGTGACGTACACCAAGGCCAACATTCCATACATAAACAGCAACTTAGGTTAACAAATGTGTTTTGGCTATGTGCATACATAATTATATATGTTATTGTTCTCAGTTTGACCCATTACTCCTCAATCCCCTCTTCCCCCTTTCCATCATGCCCATGTCTATTCTCACAGTTCCCTCTCTTTCCCCTCACTCTATACCCCTACTGTTCCAGCCACTGTCTATCTATATTCCCAAATGTATATACATTCTCCTTTATATTCTCAAGATACTTAACCTATAATGGCAAAAATATCACTTCATTATTTGTCTCATGATGGTGTTTGTCTCCTAACTTCCTGTTTACTACCTATCAAAACCAACTTGATTTCCATTGAAGAATACCTTTTTTCACATTACAGTATACAAGCCTGAATTTTTTTTTAAATGGATGGTAGGCTGCTATCACCCAATCCTCAAGGGCCTGGGTGAAATATTAACTAAAGGATGCACAGCAGTTCTTACTCTTCTATAACCTTCCATAATAGGGCACTCCCAGGATGGAAGCAGAAAAAAAAGAAAAAATTACTTGCTGTAATTATAAATGAAAAGGAGCATCAAGGATGGAGGTAAATAATAAGAATTGCAGATTAGGGGATGATTCAATATTCACAGAAGTTATAAACATTTTCATTATGACCATCCATGTTGTCACGAATCTCATGGTTTACAGAAAAACAGTAACATGTAGTGGTTCTCTTGCCTAAAAGGAATTTTGAACACTTAGACAGGCATGAAAGGCCGTTTGAATGAGAATCAGATGGAGATGGGAAGGCAAATATTCTTACTAAAGGAAGCTTGGAGGTGGGTATGTGTAAAATAATGATGAAGTGGAAAAATGGCTTTGGTGTGAAGTGTGTTAGAGTGAATGTGGAAGAGTGGGAGAGGTATACGGAAGACATGGATCAGCAGATGAATGATGCCATTAGAGATCATATGTGTGTGAGCTCACAGTGCATGTATGTGAAGTTAAAATCTGCAGGAGAACAAGTTGCTGTGACTGCTTATACACCTTGTATTAATGAAAGAGTTTCTGGAGTACATTAACTAGTGTGGTTAAGAGACTTCAAAAGAGCTAGAGAGTGTTTGTAAATGTTAGAGTTGGGATAAGTCTCTGGGCCTTATAGCATCCACCCCTTGAAAAAATGGAAACAGGGTCTTGATGATGATTAATATAAAACATAGCTACAA
Source organism: Petrolisthes cinctipes (assembly GCA_033782935.1). Classification (NCBI taxonomy): domain Eukaryota; kingdom Metazoa; phylum Arthropoda; class Malacostraca; order Decapoda; family Porcellanidae; genus Petrolisthes; species Petrolisthes cinctipes. Next base: position 143,701 of record JAWQEG010004635.1, on the reverse strand, counting down.
AAGCTGCACCCTCAATATGTTCCAGTCTCCACCTTGGTTAGTCAGATTTACTATCATAAATCAATATAATTTGAACACAAGCAGATTGGATCCTACCCACTATACAAAGGGAGATGTCGCTAAAAGTCAGAAGTTGTAGAAACTCCTCAAACTCTTTTAACCATATAATCCAGGAAATAAAGTTCCTCCACACAATTCTGAAACTTACTTTGTTGTCCATAAAAATAACACATTCATAGCTAACTACATTATGCCGGCTACTGTCTATGCTATAACATCTCAAGTGCACCCAACGGTTACAAAATGTAAACGTTAATAGACTCACACCATTCACTTGCTTACATTTAGTAAACAGTCACTCCAAACATTCAACCAGAAAACCACTTTTCATCAGACTAGCCCTGATCTATGCTTTGTCAATAGTGGCAGTAGCATACCTGTGACATTTTCCGGTAGTCCACCAACAAATATGGTGCGGCAGCCGAGGGGCCTCTCCCGGGTGGTGGGTGGTGGGGCGAGGCGGTTGGGTGGAACAAGGACACAGCTCTTACACTGAAGGGGATTCTTCACTGGAGCAGTTAGGCCCTCAGGGGACATCATCCACCCAAACATACCCCAAGTAATTCGGAAGTCACCACTCTGTTAGGAAAATTTATGGTAAATGGAATGAATTTGGGTTTGGTTGATTGAGTTATGGCTGGGTTGGAAAGAGCTAATAGAAAATAGTAGAGACAGACAGACTAATCTTTTCCTTTACTTCCATTCTAGGAGAGTTGTTCCCAGATTATAGAGGATATTTCTCTTTACTCAGCTTAAAAAATAGTGGGAGGGAATCAGAAAAAAGGTTATACTCTACTCATTAACTTTACATCACTCATGTCTTTGTTGTAATCTCATTGTATATTTAAATATTTTCCCTTAAAGTAAGCTTTATTATTAATATAAAAATGTATCAATTCCCTCCAAAAATATCCTTGAGTGTGAGGTGAATATGATTACAATTGATACAGGTATACCTTAGCATAATCACTAGGCCAGCCTCCAACAAATGCTTGGATTCATATTACTCACCATAGGTGGTCCCTCTCCTGGTGGTCCCATTGGTCCCATTGGACCCATTGGCCCCATTGGTCCTATTGGTCCACCCATTGGTCCCATAGGGCCTCCCATAGGTCCCATTGGCCCTAGTGGTCCCATTGGTCCCCCAGCAGGTCCCCACATTGGTCCCCAGGGTCCTGGTCCAGGTCCCATTGGTCCAAAGCCAGACCCAGACTGGTTACTGGTGTCAAGAGGTGGCACTGGTGTGTTATCTGTGGTAATGTGATACACTGCTACATTCTCATACTCTTGCTATTAGGGTAAACCAAAAATAATTTAAAACTTGAAGATACCACTCCATCAATACTATTTCCATAGTAATATAAATACGGTATTGAATTTTTTCTATAATAATGCATTACTTACCATTACTAATATTACCAACAATCATAAATTGTCTGAAACAAAAGTACATCTAAGAACTCCAAAAATGCTTGGTACTTGCTATTTAACAGTGACTGTTGTGAGCACACCTCAAGGCTGGAAACTTAGTAGGAATAAGTTGATCTTTTTTAGAACTCATTATTTTGCTGTATTTACAATGAAATATAATTAAAAATGCAAAAAAACTGATAAATACAGTAGTTACAACATAAATATCTTTAACTATGGTATAATACCACTGTCTTCATATGCTGCCAACAGTCAATCCATCCACAATTTTGGTGCCTTCCTCCCTCTTGAGAGCTCCTCACCTGCAGCCACAATTACCTAGACAACTATGGAAGGACTTGCCTACTAACAAGCTGGAATGTTCTATAGCGGCATGTTCTATAAGACAGTAAAGGATATAGTAATGTGTTGTAATGTGAAGAAAGGTCTTCTTGAGAAGAGATACAGTTGGTATATGTGATTATTTCTATTAATGTGTATTGTGTATAATTATATGATACCAGGAAATCTTCTGGTTAAATAGTGCTATAGTCATTTTGAAATATACTGAGTGCTCAGGCGTTGGCTGTTGGGAGGTTTCTCCCTCCGCAGTGGTGCCAAATCAGACTAATACACTTCACTCACTCTCTCATATCAGCTATTTACTAATGCTAAATTAATCTAAATTACTGCGTATATATTTACTTCACTAATAAGGCCATGTAGGTATATGAAAGTATCATTCACTTCTCATATTAACAATGATATTACATATATGTATCACAACACTTGGCAGAGTATTTTTCCAATGTTGTCAGTACACATAGGGTGAGTGTACTCAGGAATAGGTGCGTAAGCTCGACCTGTCAAATCAGGTCACTTTTCCTCTGGCTGTCACTCAAGATGGAGTGCACCTCTGCTACTCGCTATCATGTTTTATATAGTCGAAAGAGAGAACTTATTTATAATGTGTCTCATTTATAATACAACATAATGTGTTAACAGAAAAGAAAAGAATTACTTTTATGTTTTGTTGTTAACAGCAAGCTATATATAGGCAACAGATGAGAGAGAGAGAGAGAGAGAGAGAGAGAGAGAGAGAGAGAGAGAGAGAGAGAGAGAACAGGCGGTGGGTTGGTGAGGGCTGGCTGTTATTTTTAACGAGGATCTAATCCCATAATTATCCAGACGAGATCTGGCAACGTAGCAGCCAGGTAAATCTCGGGAGTGGCCAACGCCTCAGCGATCAGTATATTTCAAAAAGACTATAAATGTATTCAGCCACACATCACCACCAAAATCACACCCTCATCACTCACCATTACCAACTGGTAAGGGCTCTTCACTGTTTCTGCCACTACTGCTACTACCGCCTCCCCCACTGCTGTCCTTCCTGCTGCCTCCTCGCTCTCTCCGCCTGTCACGGTCACGATCTCGGTCCTGCCGGTCACGATCTCTGTCACGGTCACGTTCTGAGTCTCTGCAAATAGGGAGAAGGGTTTAGATGTTGCTGACGTTTAATAGTTTACCAGCAAGATATAATGTTCTGGGGTACTAATGTGAATCTTCCTCATGAAGTCAAGAATATTTACTGTATTAGTGTTCAATGATGGGAAAAATTTGTGAAGTTACTTTAGTGAAGTAAGTGAATGAGATGAATTGTCTTTGCCTTTACCCTGTACCCAGGAGTGTTATGAAGATTGAGCCACCCCACACATGCAATTGTACTCCATACCGGTGAAGACAAAATAAAGTCTAACCTTATGTCCCATTTCTATGTTAGCTTTTGATGTGTCTCTTCTATCACACAACAGTGAGGTTTGACTGGCATCACAGACACTTCAGAAGAGAACAGTGATACTGATGGAGTGCGGGGTGGGTTTGGGAAAGGTTGAGAGGAAGGCTTTGGAGAGAAAAAAGAGTGAGGTGATGCCAAATTACTAGAAAAATATTGAGAGGTACAGCATAGTGGAATATCTGCTCTCAAATGTGCTATGTGAGTAAGCCTACAAGTAGTAATGAAGTACATGGCTCATTCTAATTCATACCGACTAGTATGGTGATGAAAGCGAGGGAGGACTTAAAAAGACATGCTTACATATCTTGATTAGTTGATGAAGGGATCAACAGAAGATGACATGAATATTTGCACAAATTTGACTGTACCTGACAACAGATTAAACATGCAACAAAACTTTCTTCCTTAATGTTAACACAAGTTAAACAAAAACTACATCTATCACCTCTAATAGAAGGAACACCAGTTTTTGGGAAGTAGACTATAATCAAACTAGCTTTAGATTAGCTGTTATCACTGTATGGCATAAGAAGTAGCCATTTGTTATGCAAAATTTGTTCAAGAATGGTAGAATATCCAATATTCTGTTCCTTTCCTTATACAGTACAGCAGTCCTTTTTATTACATGTGAGATTACTGAGAAAGTACAGCAAGCTTTCTTAGTTACCTCAATTCACCTGCTATCATAAGATTTGCATTGAACATTCGGCAAGTTTATAATATTCTGTAGAGTACTGAAATCAACTTGTAAAATCTCTGTCCAGGGGAGCTGACTTTATTCTCTGTGAATATTAGCCATTCCCCACAGGAATAGAACAAAGATTGTTGTAGGATCTGGTCACTCTCTAGTGGATTTGACGAGATCTGCCCACATGGATTAAAAATCCACATGAGGTGTACTGCAACCGGAGGCTTTTATTTTTATTTGTGCTTTTCCACTGCTGTGTGGATCACCAACACACGGGGGTGCATTATCCCTTTGCATGCAGCAGTCTAAACTCCCTCCCACTTTATGGTCCTTTCAGAGCTGGTCTCATGGAAGGTATGGCCCCACTTGTAGCTCTTGTGGTAATGTGGACTTGGGCCCACAGCACTGGCTGTGGGATCAAAGAACTTCCCCCCAATCTCTCTGGTGGTCGGAGGCTCCCAGACTCCCTGGTCCAGTAAGCTCTGGTCCCATCTCCCTGGGATGTGCTTCGGTAGCCCAGGCATATAGGGCCAGCCTCTCCTTTATTTCAATTTGTTTTTTCACAGCGACCAGAGCGTACCGGGGGTCTGTGGGGCAGGAGGCCATTCTGCCTCGGAAGAACATCAACAAGAACAAAAAATTGTAAAATCATCTACTTCAAGAAAAATTCATCTATGCCAAGATATGTGAAGTGAGTTTAATTCCTTACCTATCTCTGTCTCTATCCCTGTCCCTGTCCCTGTCTCTGTCACGACCTCTGGACCGGTCGCTGCGTTCACTGCGGTCTGAGCGATCACGGTGGTCTCTATCAGAACGGTCACCTCTCTCCCCTCGGTCACCCCCCCGTCGCTGTTGCTGCTGCTGTTGCTCCTCCACCATCACATCTGGGCCTCCTCCTCCACCTCCAACACCACCACCACTGCCCTCCACCATATCGCCGTTATCTGACAATAACAAAACAGCATGATGTCAGAGTAAGTACTAAGGGTGCATATCTTAGAGATAATTTAATTTCAGGGAATATTACAAACAGTCCACATCACTGAAAATATTTGCTTAGAAAGCATTGAAACTCGCATTTTATATCAGTTGTTACTGAATAAATTCTTGTTAGTTTTCCAACTCCCATCCATTCGTGTTCATAGCAGAACACATTAATAGAATATACTGCATAATATCTTTAACAATCTGCTTCCGAAAAAAAAAATATATATATATGAACAAAGTCTAAGAATGTAAGGACAAACCATGACGAGATAACATAATAAAATTATACACCAATGAACACATCAGCATTCTTCAATACATTTGGTAAGGGGTGTAAAAAGAAATCAGACAGCATACAAACACTACAGCTCCACCCCATTTTCCTTCATGGCAAATGAATTGTAAATTGAAGCATCAGACAGAACTAGGACTGTTGAAATGCAGCCAAATCTGCTGTTCCTGTCAAAAAGTAATTACTCGACCCTCTATCATATTTTTTATTTGTACATTAAGTAATAAAAAATTAACTTGAGGGAAAACTTACTGGCAGCAACAGGCATGGGTGGTTTGTTCTTGTTTGTATTGAACTCGAGTGGTGCGTCATTAGTTGCCGGGTTGACTGCTAGCTGCATGGGGCCCAGCATTCCTGGTCCCATTCCTGGTCCCATCCCTGGTCCCATCCCTGGCCCCATCCCCATTGGTCCTGGCCCCATCATTCCTACAGGGAAGGCTGGTGTCAGGGAGCATCAGTACACAATACATATTGATCATAATAAAGCAAATACTTGCAAGCTTTCAATTCAATTAACAAATCTATGTATAATCCATGAATACAAGTATTAAAGCAATGTTTAATTTATGAATGCAAATGTGAATACCATACACTATACTACTAACAACAATGAATTTTAGCTATCAATTTATTCTACAATATATCACACAACAAATCTTTATCACAAAATCATATCCACACTATATTTGGTTATATGATTGTAGAGGCACAAAACATACAAGAGTAATATTAAGTTCAGTATTATAAAATAAAGGTGAAAAAAGCCTACGGAAAGGATATGCTGACAGAGGAGCAATGTAAGTGATTATCTAACGGTAGACGTGAAATTGCATCTTTCTTAACTGAACACCAGAATACAACATGAGAAACAGTCCAGTGGTATAAGTTAATATAAAACTAGGTAAACTAAACAAGAGACTATATCTATCTATTAACAGCTCAAAGAAAAACTGGTGGGAAAACCGAATTAACAAAGCAGTATACTGTACTGTAACTAGTTAAAATTTAATGTTTTATTCCAGCAGAAAGGGGAGTTGCTCCTAGATTAAATATGTTTTGTGCAAAAAGGTTTGGAAATAAGTGTAGTAATATACACTGGAAGCTATATACAATATTAAAGTATGTTCATTTGGCACTATGTGACTATGTGTACTGATTTACCAAATATATTAATTAATTATAGACTGCATTATTCCAGTCCATCACTATTTGTTCTAATATGTATAGCTTGCATCTGTCTATCTATGCACTACAAAATGGATGAATACACAGAGCTAAAAATTGTTCTACATGGGTAACTTTGCATGAAAAAGAACATAGGATAGATAATGCTGACCTCCAAGGTTGGAAATGATGCAAGACTATACTAATATTCATAGAATGTTGGGAAGTAAAATTTTTTTGTTCTTTTAAATGTGATGATATTAAAAGCCAACAAATTATACAATTCTTTTGAAATAAAGTGGTTACAAAGTACAGTCTTCATGGCATAATTCACACATTTACTAACCTACAATCTCAGACTGCATTTTTTATTTTAACTGAATAAGCGTAATGATATTCCAATGATCCTTTACAGGCTTCATCAGCTATATTGACTACGATCCTCTGAATTATGCTAATTTCCAAGGGCCTTTTAACTAATAAAAATAAATTTGTGCTCAATTATAGCTTTGTTTAATATAAGTGTTCTGTCTGCAGCTACAGTACTAAGATACTGTACTATGAAGTTAGTTTATGAATAAAATGAAGAATATCAGTTATAATACCTGCAGCAGGATAGTCAGTGGGCATCACTGGTGCTCCAGGTGGTGGTGGAGGGGGTCCTGGAGGTCCTGTGGGGCCTGGAGGAGGTGGTGGGGCCATCATGCTCATATTGGGTGGCCCCTGGGTACTGGCTGGGGCAGGGCTGGGCATGGTGCAGGGGGGAGGGCCAGGGGGCATTGGTGGCATTGGAGGTGGACCATCTGTTGAGTGGATTAAGGGAGTACAGTAATTGATTTGTTGTTACATAGCTTGACTAATAATTTGTTAGAGGACTTATCAACTGGGGAAAGACAGACCAGTAACCTTAATTCTCAACTTCTTTACCTGTTCTAGTAAAACAGACTGCAGTACTTGGGTAACTAAAATTAGCATTCATCAATAATCAATAGCTGTAGTATAGATCCTTGATGAAAGAAGGCTTCAGTCATGAAATCTTTCCCACACTAGTTTTTGGCAGGACCAGAAGGAATTTGCAGTAAGGCTGGGTAGAATGGATACTTTGAGTACTGTACAGGTAATGAGAAGCAGTCATCCTGCCATTACTAACAAAAACTAACATGTGCATCAGAGGCATGAATATGGAATTGAGCACAACAGTCTAAAAGTGGTGATGTGGAAATTACTCTGAGTAGAATTATTTTATTTGTCAATAACCCCAATATTTCTCTCTACTTGTTCCTTGTTGCTTCTACTCTACCTCTGGCTGCTCTTTCCACTTCTCTCTCACTTCCCACCAAAAAATCCCAAGTAGCACCTCTCTTACTACTGTACTCCAGATATTTTCAATAATTTATCAAACCAAAACAGACATATCTACCGTAAGATACTGACACTCACAATGCCCAGGTTTAAAGAGAAACTTTTTAACTATATTACAGCATCTTACACAAATATCCTGCTAAAATGCCATTGTGCAACAGGAACAGAAAACAGAATTCGTTATTCTAAGTTCAATCACATTAACAACATTTACAGGCATCTTGCCTCATTGTTAACCAAATGATAACTGACAATGGTTCACCTGGTGCCTTACTGACATACTGCCAAATATTCAATGTTGCTGTGATGCTGGTGTAATAAACTTTAATAGATTTTTCACAAAACTGTGCATTATGAGTGTCAGTATCTTACATAGCTTTGGCTACTTCTTTTATGATCACCCTGTATTTCAAAGAAACATTAATTAATACTTCTGATGATAAAGGGAGGAGTATCTCCCTTAATTTCCAGGAAGATTGTACTCAAGAAGTTGTTCTTATGTTATCTAATCTATCCCAACCACCCTCAGCACACCAACAGACAAGGCAAATAATAAAGCAGCTCTTGGAAAGAAAATTTCCTGCACAGATATCATGCCACTGAAAACAAACCCAAGTAATGTCACCTTTCCCAACAAGAAGCGGTGGTGGGGGAACATGAGCAAAGAATTGTGGGCGTTCGTATGCCAGCTCTGCCACATCACGCAGTATATGTTGCATCCTCAGGCGCACTCGGTATCCCAGTGTGTGTCCTCCCCTACTCCCACTTCCACTCAGTCCACTTGACCCCAACATGGAAAGTGTGTCCCCGAGTAAATCTAAATCTCGACTCATTGTCTCACTCTTGTGCATTTTAATGTTTTGTTCACTTTCAAAGTTCTTGGTTTAACAAAGAAAATGCTAGATATATCACTCTGTTACTAAAGTTTCACTAAAAGATTGCTCACTTTATAATGTAAAGCTTAATGGTTTTGTCATATCTGGAAAATGCCAACTCAAATTAGTCAAACATTTCAAATCAATTATTCAAGTACTCTACAGTAATTTTGCAGTTAAAGAAGTATTATGGTTCTGTAAGTTATTTGTACCTTCATCTTCAGCAACCTAAAATGTTAACTGGTCATATGAACTATTGAAATATATGCTGGTAAAAATTTACCATAATATTACGTAAGTACAGAAAACCCTCAATACATCAAACCAATTGGGGGAAAAGGGCTGATGTTATATCTTACAGTTCGTGAAACTAGACGTTCGGAATTTCTGTCTCCTATAGCAAACCGAGTTCAATACATACAGGGAGTCATTTGGTCACTCATTTAGAGGACCAGAGGTACAGAGGAATGTAATGTACTGTAATTGCTGCTTAGTTACTTCACTGCACTCTAGACTTAACACTAACTGTACAGTTACCTCTGTACACACAGCCCCGCTGCAATTGATGGTAAACAAAGACTCCCATTCGGTCGGTTCATCCCATTCATTACATATACTGAACAAAGTTCAATACATACAGTACTGTATATCTGTAGCTATTTCGGCCAGAACACAAATGTCATTATATCCGAAATTCATCATAGTGAGGCTCATTTTATCGAGGGTAAGTAAGTGGGGGGGAAAAAAAAAAAAAAAAAAAAAAAAAATCAGCCATCACATTGATTGGCCTGGAATGACTACATATATACAGTAACTAATGTACTTCTTAGCAGCTTATGCTCTTCAGTCACTTACAAATACTGATATTTACATAATGTAACTACCTCTTTAAATTGTTTGATAAACACAGGTACTGTACAACATAACCTTTTCAATAATGGTTATGGTTTTATCAAAATCCTTCTAAATACTTTCCATAAAGTTTCTGTACATACACTGCAATCCATTATCCATTTTCTTGCAACAAAGACTGTCACAATTTCTCATATTGTTCAAGTATGCAATTAAACCTGACAGGTATACAACACCAAAACAATATTTACAACATACTACAGTACAGTATAAACATTGTATGATACCACAATTCTGTTCCAACAGATTTTTCAAATTATTATCAATATTGCTTAATGCTTTCATTTTTATAACACACACAGTTCCGTTCAATATCCCTCAATAATATGATATATTTCAGGGAAATGCCAAACAGAGCAAATGAGCACCAAAGATGAAGTGTCCTGGTAATTGGTATGATCTGTATGGACTCTGAACACATACTGAGGTTGGCATGAATAACATGAGAGTACTGTACAGAACGTGAGTCAGTCCCACCTCCCACCCTCCCACATAACCTTTCAACACTGCTCTCCCCTCCACCTAAACCCTTCTCTACTTCCTCCCTCCCCCACCCATCCACCAGGATCCTCCTCTTCCACTTGTAACCCTGTCACTTTTACTCTCTTCAGATTTCCCCCTTGTGTCTCTTCAAATATTTCACATTTGCATTTCTCTTTCATCTCTAAACTTCTTGTGACTCACATAATCCTTTTACAGCTGAGTCATTAAATCTTTTTCCAGTCTCTTTCCTGCTGATGCAACCAAATCATATCTAGCGATTGTCCGCTTTCTATTCATAAGTTTCTTTCTTACCACAAATATTTCACTCTCCTCCACTGCTGATCTTCCTATTAGGCCTACACCCCATAAGAGGAAAATATCATAAGGGTAGGGATGTGTTGTATACTCTATAGCCTATCCTTCTCTTGCCTACCTCCCCCACCATTCCCAATACAAACTCCCCCCACACTATCTCCCTCCCCTATGTTACCCCCTGCAGTGCTGACCTTGTCCACCAGCATACACATCGGAACCTTGTCAATGTCAACTTCCACATTACACCACAAACATTAATCACTCCTATGGCTTCTCTTAATTAACATACAAACCCTTCATTGATAACATCAAGAAATAACACACCTGTCTCTCTTAAATGTTGCTGTAAATGAACAGAGAAGAAAATAAGAAAATCTCACTATTAAGAATACCATGAAAAGTTTATCATTTAATATCCTCGAGAGCCAGCATAACATTCCCATCTCATACAAAAGTATCATTTACAGACTTGGCATTTTCCATCAAATATCAATTATTTACGAGTACTGTTTATTAAACATTATATCTTGCTTCGGCAACTACATGCAAGTCAATTAATGAAAGATCCAAAAGAAAGACCAATAAATCAATATGACTCAACAAAGAAAAAGATGACCTTGACCATTTTCCAGTCTACTCAATTTTATCTTAACCTAGATCCATCCATCAAGTAAGTAGTACAGGCCCTGATGCCCATATTTGATCAATAAACAATAGACAAAGTCAAACATGCAAACTCAGCAGACAACAAACATTGGGATGCTGGCTCAATGAGGAAATATATAAAAATGTTGGAAGGGTGTCAGTGTTAGTGTGTCAATGTTACTAGTTCAGGGTCAGGCCCTTGACTAGGTATGTACACCTCAATACACACACACACACTGGATTACTCACATTCAACTTTTCATTACCCAGTATTCATACATATAATTACAATTCTAAGAAATCCTGCACAAACTAGTACAGTAGTGCATGCTTCTATTGTACTTAGATGTACAATCTGCAAGGTTCTATAATGGGGCCTATAAATCATAATCATATACAAGGCTCTATTCTATTTTTGAGGTATCAAGGATCAAAATACAGTACACCAGTAGTACCCTCATCTCTGTTAATACCCTAAGGTGATAGGGGCCCTCAGGGACTGTACTGGAGGTCCACAAGGTTCCCCAAAGCCTTCATATCCCCAAGAAAATTTTATTGATGCAAAAAAAGCTTAAATATGTAAAAGGGGCTTATATCTATTATTTCATAGCTCCTCCTTTGTGTTAGAAGCCCTTGACCAGGGCATCTGAGAATAACCAGTTTCAGTTGGGTTAAATAGGCTACAGTAATATGCTACATGTACTTTACTTCCAACTTTCTTCAAAACAAAAACTGCAAGTGGGGTGAAATTCTAGGCAAAATAGCCACAGATATGGGCGAAATTAACTAATACTATGGTTGGTAGTGGTGCTGAATCCAAGGGAGATACAAAATGAATAAAATTGCCTTAGAATGTTATTCATACAGCAAAGGTAATTCAAAGGAATTCTCAATACAAAGAAGCAAAAGAAGAGAGCTTAAACATGTTTGCTTAATTAAGGAGGCTAATAACATGAAAAAAAAAAAAAAAAAAAAAAAAAAAAATCCACCAATAAATTATGTACTGTACTGTATACAGTACACTAATACTTCACTTGCATAGCATATAAAACTACACAAGCAAACTTACTTACAGAGTAGTGTTATCTTTTACAAAGTAAAATCCCTCATATTGATCTTCAATTTAATCAACTAATATAATATACTTTTAATAACATACAAACACACATACTGACATATAAATTCAGAAAGACACAATGACCTTCAACACCAACAAACTGTGTCAAGAGTTGCTACTCCACCCACCCACATCCTTCCTGCTTCCCCTTCTCTCTGTGGTAGAGGGATGGTAGAGTAGGAAATAGGAAGTTATGGGGAGGACAGACTGACAAAAGAGAAGGGATGGAGGAAACTATTTTTGGTAAAGGACCATGATTCAGATGCCAAAGACAGCCACAACTGCAAAATTTGCTCAAACTTGCATTGAAGAGGAAACATTTTTTATATAAAAATATTTTTCCAATAATTCACAAAACAAAATAGCTGGTGTCTAATTGGCTGATTATAGCTGATAATATTACCATATTCTATATTCTAACCTCAGCTTTACCCATACCTTTTAGAGTACTACTGGCCACAAGAATTCGTACAAACTCTGTTGTTTTCCAGGGTTCACAACATATAGAAAAGATAAGACTACGTACCATAACTATAATACAACATTATTATTAGGTTTGTTGTTTGGCATTCATCAAGTCACTTGGTAGACCATTCATTGTAGTACTTTCAGAATAATTACCTCTCTTTCCATACAGCCTGTGTAAGAATTCTCGTGGCCAACCGTGCCAGCATGCATGTTTCCTCCCCCTCCTACTGAGGAGAATTCCAGTAGAAGGAAAGGTGTCAGAGCTATAGATTAACAGATTGAGGAAATAGCATAACGTCTGTAAGGTACCACTGTTGAATTTGGTGGAATTCAGTCGACGATTGTGATCATATCTGTCCGCAATATTTTTATCGAAACCAAGCTCATTGAGATTACTATGATAAGTCTATGGTTTAATGGTTAGCTGGAAGGGCTTATGAAAATCTTGGATGCTCAACAAGATTTCATTTTAAGTACTGAAGGGTATTGGCACAACTTTGCATAACCTTGACAGTATAAACAGATTACTTATGGTATTAACATAATATTATTGTAATGCATGATTGTAACAAGTTGGAAACAAAGAAGGAATAGTAATTATTACTGTTTATTTAATTCAATAGATCTCCATATATTCAATTATAACATATTTAAGGTTTGGATTAATTCTGTACACACTGGGTGCTATACAAGTTCCTTAGATAAAAGTAAAAATAAACCTAACACTGACCTAATGTAATTCGGTCAATGTGGTAATGTGGTTGTTACTATATAGTAAAGGTATGTGTGTCATTAATACATACCGGTAAAACTTTTCATCCTCATTCTTATATTTATTTCTATATACTGTACAGTACAGTAATTACATACTGTTCACATCCTACAATACTGTAAATATAAAGCGACAAATGTTCTATATATGTAGTCTATGTTACTTGGTGAATTATAGGCCTTCTTATTTTACCAGCCTGCCAGGTCTATAAAAAAAACTCCTAAGTCAAGTGAGATTGGGCCAGTATAAACACTATAGGCTAATGACCCATGTTATTAAAAGTGGAATGTCTTGAAAATGGCCCAAAACACAACCAGATACAGTAAATCTTTTGCAGACCACAAAATCTATCTATGCTGGAAAGCAAATAAACTGATATAAAATTATTCAAGTCATAGCAAAGTGATTATACAGACCGATAACTGACATTGAAGCAAAAATTATTAAAAGCACTGTAAATATCAACCTTGTTTGATACCCAAGTCTATATATAATATTGAGTACTAACTGTTATGACTTGAAAAACAAATAAACTGGTATAAAAATTATTCAAAGTCATACGGACAGGATTATACAGACTGATATCTGACATTGAAGCAAAAATGTATGAAAAATACTGAAATATTGAGTACTAAAATATTGACTTTTGGCAGCAATTATTACATAGCGTATCATCATTGATAGTTTTTCATGTGATTCATTCGATTTTAACATCCATTTATTGTGCAAATATCCTGTTTTGGCCATACCCCATCACCCAACTTTTGGTAAAAGTTAGGTAAGGATTTCCAATTTTTGGCTAGCACAAATATTAGTTTATTTTAGAATTAGGCAGACCCGACCTGACCTAACCTAGACCGTGGCAGACTACCGGGACCTAACCTTAGCAGACTACCGGGACCCAGCCTTAACAGATTACCGGGAGCTAACCTTAACAGACTACTGGGACCTTACCTTAGCAGACTACTGGGAGTTGGGCAAGATAAGACCTATTTCAAACTTACGGAAATTTGACCATAATAACGTATATCACAGTGAAAATTAGACATTTCGCACGTATAATTCGGAAATATTGCTTAATAACAATCATGAAACATTAAATATAAAACTATATGCAGATCAGAGGTGTTTAAGGACACACACACAAAAGAATAAAAATAAAAATAAATTGGTATTTATTGAAAGAACTGCCGTTTTGTAGCAGTGTCGCCAGATCCAGCTAGTTCCCAGTATTTTGGTAATTATTACAAAAGTACTGCGTTCTTGGTTAGGGCCGAGCAGTGTTACCACATCCGGCTAGGTCCCGTGAATTTGCCCCGGTCACTTTATGATAGTTTACACCTGTTATATCCCAGTAGTTTGCCCAAGTTATGTCCCGGGGTATTTATTGAAAGAATTACCATTTTGTAGCAGCGTTGTCAGATCCGGCTAGGTCCTAGTGTTTTGCCCCGGTCATTTCCTGTACTTTATCACGGTTATTTCCCTGTAGTTTGCCCAGGTTTGGTCCTGGTAGTCTGCTGTGGTCTAGGTTAGGTTAGGTTAGGTAAGGTCAGGCTAATTTCAAAATGCCCCATTTGAATATGCTCTATCTCGGAAATGGAGCATTTGCAGAGGAAATGCCATAGAAGAAATAGTCTTAGGATGGTCTAAATAAGTGGGTAATGACGGTAGAAAAGCCGTACGCAATAACAGTAATTCTGTCAATATTTACCGAAAAGAGTCTTAGCATGGTCTAAATAAGTGGGTAAAGTAGGTAGAAAAACCGTATACGATAACGGCAATTCTTTCAATATTTACTAATAAATCTCGACACCTACGAGTTAAAATATAAATCTCGACACACACGAGTAAAAATCCAATTAATTTCGGCACACACACAGAAGTTAAATAAAAATAAATCTCGACACCAACACAAAAACAAAACAAAATGACACCTTCCTCGATACTCCCCCTCGTTTTATTACATTCACAGCTCATGTTCATCTTTACTAGGCTTAATGGGGGAAGAAGGAACTTAATACTCACTCATCATCCCACCCATGTAGCCATACGGGGCAGACATTACTGTAGATTATTGATAAACGTTGTGGTAACTAGGGTAATGGCTGGCTGCCTGTCTTCTTCCCTTCCATGGAGGTATGACGTCACAAAAGTGAAGCCAAAACTCGCTATTGGTCGGATCAGTGTTGCCAGATGGTACTAGTGAAATTTCGTGAGATTCTGTGACCCAAAATTTCAGTAGACACCACAGAGCTATACACATAGAGCAATCGACCCTGTGTTATTAGATAGGGAAGGAGTGTCGCCAGCCAGCCTGCTCGGCGGCCATTTTGAAATGCCCTTTGGCGCGAGCTTGGAACTCCCGTACGTACTTGTATAGTATGTTTCTATCCACAGTTATTGACATTTCCCTGATTTGTAAAGCATTGTATCTTGTTATCTAATTATGCAGGTTTTGTTAAATCAATTAACAAGGCTGAGATAATGTCCATAGGGAAAATTATGCAAAGAAATTAAACTTATACTGGTTTATTAAACAAGACAAATATATATAACTGTAATCTGTCTCCCTCTCCCTCCACTTACCTTACATACATACATATTACTCTAGTGTGACATTCATACATACATACATATTACTCTAGTGTGACATACATACATACATACATGTTACTCTAGTGTGACATACATACATATTACTCTAGTGTAACATACATACATAGTACTCTAGTGTGACGTACATACATACATACTACTCTAGTGTGACATAGATACATTCATACATATTACTCTAGTGTGACATACATACATACATATTACTATAGTGTGACATACATACATATTATTCTAGTGTGACATACATACATATTACTCTAGTGTGACATACATACATACATATTATTCTAGTGTGACATACATACATACACACATATTCTAGTGTGACATGCATATATACACACATATTACTCTAGTGTGACATACATACATACATACTGAACAATGTGAACATAAAATGTTGATCATAATAGAGATTAAGTACGTTGTATATATATATATTATAAGAAGGTGACTGTGGATGAGAGCCAACGATAGTTTTGTTTATCTAACTCATTTCACCATTTAACCGAAATGTATTTATATTTAATCAGCCATTCACTGATATTTCGGTTAAAGAAATACTTATTCATATATTGTGAGTCACTATAATGTAGTTAATATACCATATCATCAATAAAAGACCGAATAAATGAAATAATATCTTACCCTGGCATAAGCTGACAGGCTGGCGGGTTGAGGGGAAGGGCAACTTATCATGGCCGCCAACCCACTTCCGGTGGCGACGCTCGGGGGGGGGGGGTTACGCGCTCTTATGTGTATAGCTCTATGGAAATTATGGAATTTCGGTAGATTTTCGGGAGAAACTATGGAATTTCAGTAGAATTCATACAATTCTCATGATTTCGGGAGATCCATTAATTAAAATTTCAGTAGATCTACCAAAAAATTTCGGTAGACCTGGCATGACTGGACGTCTGGACCATCGGCTGTCTCCCCTCCCCCCATTGACTCAAAACAAACCTCAGCTGATCACGTCGGACAATTAACTTCATCAAGTACTGTACACCTGCAACATTCTTTGCCATTTTTTAATAATGCCGGCGTGTTCAGCATATGGGTGTACCCAGAGAGACAGGAGTCTTTCTATTACTTTTCATAGGTACCGGTATGTTAAGAAAATCATACAGAAAATAGGTATTTATTGAAAGAATTGCCGTTTTGTAGCAGTGTTGCCAGATCCGGCTAGGTCCCAGTATTTTGCCCCGGTAATTTCCTGTACTTTTCCACGGTTATTTCCCGGTAGTTTGCCCAGGTTAGGTACCGGTAGTTTGCCCAGGTTAGGTCCCGGTAGTCTGCTGTGGTCTAGGTTAGGTTAGGTAAGGTCAGGCTAATTTCAAAATGCCCCATTAGGGCATTTGCGGAGGAAATGCCATAGAAGAAAATAGTCTTAGAATGGTCTAAATAAGT
This sequence comes from Petrolisthes cinctipes, assembly GCA_033782935.1. Lineage (NCBI taxonomy): Eukaryota > Metazoa > Arthropoda > Malacostraca > Decapoda > Porcellanidae > Petrolisthes > Petrolisthes cinctipes. Next base: position 126,327 of record JAWQEG010004635.1, on the reverse strand, counting down.
GGGCAATGAAAGTAGAAAAACCGTAATAACGGCAATTCTTTCAATATATACGACAAAAATGGACAAATCAACTAAAGAAGTGAAATTCAACACCTGTCTCGCGCACCGTGACACCCATATGTCCTGTACACGCAAAAACTGCAAAGCCAAGGCTATTATAGTGTTCTGATATTAACTGTTAATGTATAACCTCATGTATATATGGCATTGACTGGGTTATAAAAGATAAACTGGCTCCATGGGGTGACCTACTTGTGCCCCAGTTAGGGTTGGCCTGTAGGATTAACTCGTCGTTAAACTCGAGTGTTGAGAGATTGTATTATGAATGTTTTAAATATATTTAATTTATAATTGTGTTTACTATGTAGACTATTTGGTTGTTGAGGATTTAGGTCTAGGTTATAGTACCGTAGTCTAAAAACGAAAGAATATTAGCCTTGTAAATGACTTATGGGTGAATTATTTAATGAATTTGGTGAGTAAACTATACAGTGATCATCATTATCTAACTGTTGGATAGATTTTGTGAATGTGGATACTCACCTTTTGGAATATAATGAACCTTACATGTATGGTACGTTGGTTGGGAAGCTACAAACCATTACCACTGTGGAATCAACTCTAAGTTAAGTCAATGTGCCAAAAGAGTTTTTATAATTGTGAAGTTACGGCCTGGGACTGATGAGTAAAATTAATGTTTTTGTGTGAATCAGAGTGAACTGGAACTAAGTGATGACACATATTATGCAGTAACATCCAGCCATAATGGTAAGATTCCATGTGGCTTATTAGTGGTAAAATGTTGTTGATACAAGACATCCTTGTAACTTTAGTGTCACAGAAAACGAAAACATAAAGAAACAGAGAAAAGTTATATTTTGTATGGGTGTCTTCGTAATTACTACTGAAATCTGCATTTTGTTCTAACGGCGTAATCACAGGAAACAAAAGGCAATGTAACTACTATTCTGCAATGAACTGTACCACTGTGGTTGTGATTAGCGTTCTCTGCATTTGTGATTACAGAATCTGGTATTGGCAAATAGCGTTCAACATGATTAGAGAATTCAGCAACTCACCACGGAGAGGAGTTGTCAAGTGGCAGATAACGCGTGTGTTTGACTTCACTGAATGTCTTACAGAATCGGAACTGTCGAGTTACATGATTCGAAGGTTATATATGGAAATTACTAAAACAAATACAACCTCAGATGACATAAACCAGCAAAGTAAGCATATGGCAACTTGCACAGAGGAAGCTTGTGGTAATGAGTCAGTGGGTACTGGGTGTGACTGGTGTGTATGTATGTGTGTGTGAGCAGGACATGTGCCTGTTGGTGTGGGAAGACACGTGAGTGATGAGTGTGAGAGAGTGAGGTTTAGGGTGCAGTACACTAACACCACCAGCCAACAACAACATGAGCCTGTGTATATATTATTTCGTGGTGTTGGTGATGGTGGTGGTTTGGGTACAGGGAAATGACAATCCAGACATCTACCTTGACGTCGTGAGTATAACAATTAGGAGATCTTAGGTCAATCAGACGTACGGTGTTATATAATATATGTATTTATGTATATTCTGAACCATATATGGAGAGCCACAATTAAATAACCACCAACACTTTAATTAATCCATTGCATCGTGCATATAAATCAGTATCTTATCAAAATATAAACATAAAACACCTTTATGTCCAGTCAACCCCATGAGGTGCTGCAAAATTATACACGTGTTGTTGTTTATTACAAAGATATTTACTACCATCATGGAAAAAAAGTGTCGGTGGATATTTGATTGTGGCTGTACAGTCGGCAAAAATAGTATTAGAATCACCCTTAGATTAAAATAACTATTATTATCTATAAATGAGTTTAAATACTTTTTTTGCCGACTGTAGCCTCCATACGTCATCTCCCCATCCACTCCCTTCATCACGTGAGAGACGGTCAATTAATGTATCATAGCAACTACTGTACAACAACATGAATAACACTGAATAATTGATAGTTTTGGTGGGGAAGTGGTGACCCTGTTTTCTTTGGGACTTGCACTAAGGTCATCATAGGGCGTACGTAGCCTGGTGGGGTGGGGGAGGGGAGTATGACCTTCTGTAGCATAATTAAGTAGGGAACCTTATCTACATAATGATAAATGAGAATGTTTGATTATTTGATATGGAACAACTCACCATTTATCTACTAATGTACAGTACTAAACTTGACAACAATTAAGTACATATGGACTCAAAAATACCGTAATATACGAACAAAGAGAACCTGAGTCATGCATCCCAGAATAAAGTAACTATTTAATAGAGAAAACCCAGGCCCCATGAACCCTCTCTGTTACTATGATAAGTGATTATAATATACATCCTAATTTCACTGCTCAACAAATAAAACTTTACTAAGTTTGCCATGGAAGTCCAGATGTAGGCTATCCCAGAATATGTTCAATCAGTTATATGATGCTGAAGCTCTGCTGTATATTTATCATGCTTAATCACAGTGAGTGAAATTAGTACTTTGCCACATGATTTATGGTTGTTGACCTCCAGCTGAGAAAACACTGAGTAGTCTATAAATTCTTACTCTTTCATAACATATACCCCATGTATGCATTAGCCAGTTGAGCAGTTAATATGAAATAGTACAGTAGGCCTACAGTACTATTCTTGTGCACTCTTTCCTAATAAGGCTGTAAGTAGGTATGGTACTGTCATTATTGTGTAAATTCAATTCTGGTTTAAAGTTTGTGGTAGAATCATGAAATATGTATGGTACTCTGTTTTCCTGGTAGAATCATGAATAATATATAATACTCTGTTACTGGTAGAATCATGAATAATGTATAATACTCTGTTACTGTTGTCATTACAGCCTGAACTGATCAAGAAGTATGGTTACCCGGTTGAGTCACACCAAGTAGTGACAGAAGATGGATTTATTTTAACCCTTCACCGCATTCCCCACGGCCGCCATGGTGATATTGGTGGAGAGAACCGGGTGCAGGGTCGTCATCCAGTCTTCCTCCAGCATGGTCTCCTTTCCTCCTCTGCTTGTTGGCTCATGGCAGAACCGGATAAGGCGCTGGGTAGGAACAGTTTATATAATTATGTTTTCTTTTGAAATTTTGGAGTACTGTACTGTTTATATATTTGTCTCACTGGTGTACTGTATGTCCCATGTGTATGTTTCACAATTATGTGTTTTTTCATACAGTATATTAAATATTCACCTTGACCCTGCTTGGCCTTGTTTCCAATATCCAATATGGCCTAGTATTAGTTTTTGCATCATTGTATTATACTGTGTTGTGTTGTTGTTGTTGTTGATGTTCTCCCGGGGCAGAATGGCCTCCTGCCCCACAGACCCCTGGTACACTCTGGTCGCAGTGAAAAAACAAATTAAAATAAAGGAGGGGCTGGCCCTATATGTTGTGTTGCATTAAGCACTATCTTTAATGGTATTCTCTTTCACAGCTTACATTGCTGCTGACGCTGGGTATGATGTGTGGATGGGCAACGCTCGGGGCAACCACTACTCCCGTAACCACACCTCCTTACAACCCTCTAGTAAAGAATTTTGGGATTTCAGGTATTGTGGCCAGATAATATTTGGTATATAATATTACTTTTTTGTTATGTTACTGTTTCTTCAATTATGATTGAAGTTGCTATGAGTGTGTTGTTTTAATTTTTATACAGTACTTCATAAATATTAAGAGATGCATTAATTCTATATCCTGATGTTATACAGTACTTCTTTTTTATTCAGTTCAAGTGATATCTAACAATATTGAATTTTGTAAAATGTGTTGCAGAGTCATTTAGTTTTGCATACTGTATTATCATTCATTCTTCTATCACCTAGCTATGACGAGATGGGCTACTATGACCTGCCAGCTGTTATTGACTATGTATTGGCCACTACCGAACACTCCAAACTTGCCTACGTTGGTCACAGCATGGGTGAGGCCTCCTTCTCTTTTTGCCTCCATCTTTTGTTTTGTGCTTGTTTCATATGTTTGGTTCTATTGTACTGTAATATGAAGTATCATCTGAGTACTGTACTTTCGTAGCACACCAAATGTACACGAAAGGTATCACCATATTATTTTTGCCCTGTTCATATTATTGCATGATGCCTCTTCATTAGGTATCTCTTCCAGCAAATTGTAATGCAGTGTTACAGTACTAAATGTGATAATGAACAAATACAATGTCTCTTTTTTCTCATCACTCATACTGTACAGTATTATAATTTTGTAATCTACCATAGCTACACTGTGGACACTTGTCATTAATCAGTTTTAATTGTACAGTTTTGTTATGACATACTGCATTATTCTTTAAAGGAAATGGCACTTTTATCAAAGAAAGATATAGCTATTACTGTTACTTCTGGACCAGGTACAACCATGTTCTTTGCTTTCCTGTCATCACGGCCTGAGTACGCCAACAAGATTCGTGTCATGTTTGGTTTGGCCCCAGTGGCCCGGGTTGATCACACCAGAAGCACTGTTCTCCGTGATATAGCCTATCGCTACAGGACACTTGAGGTGAGGACACAGCTGTATAATATTATGTGGATAATGAAAATATTCCCATATTCTTATTTATTAGAAGAGTGAAACCTGACCATCAAAGCATTGATTAAAGGGGTACTACTATATGCATGTCAGGTGCATAATCCCTTGTGATTTACTATAATCCTGTGATGACAATCTTCTCCTGTGAGTCTGTATAAGGCTCTGTAGTGGTAGAAGTCAGCACAAATACTGTATAGTACTGTAGTACAGTATGTACATAGTAATGCCCATTAAAGAGTAATTTTTTGTTACTGATCCAAATCCTGTGATATCTCCCCCCCCCCTTCCATATTCAGGACTTGTTTGAGGTGCTGCACGGGTATGAGTTTTTGCCTCACAATGAGCTCGTCATCAAGTGGACAGAGGAACTATGTACACCAGAGCACACCAAGGAACTAATCTGTCTCAGTGCTATCTTCCGCCTCACTGGCTTTGATTATCCACAGTTTAATTTGGTATGTTCATTTTGGTTTGTTCATTTTCATTCCATTAATCATCCACAGTTTAATTTGGTTCCAATACTGTATATTATATTGATTATATTATAATTCCCTTCCTTTAACAATGCATTATTTAATTTAGGATAGTATGTTGAACTATTGTTAATTCCAGTCCTATCATACCTTATTTCTTTCATATTTACAAAGATTAAATATTTCATATATTTTTCTCTTCATAGAATAGCTCCTTTCACCTTGGGTATACAGTATAACACAATTTTCTATTGGATGTATGTACAGAAGCTTGTCAGGGGGAGCTGAGCATTTGTGGGCTTGAATGGGAAGGGGCAGGTGGTAGTTTAGTGAGTCAAGTGCCTAGCTGGAGTGGTGCACTATTGAATGTGTCCATATGCAGTCTAAAAAGATTATAAACAACCTTCTGTTGAATGCAAACACTTCTCATGCTCAAAGGCTAAATAGTACAGGTATCTCTCCCAATCTTCTCCTATTCAGTATGTGAAGCTGTTGATAACAAACAAGGATTTACGTCAGATGATTTATGAGTGTCCTTTCATGACAGACCTGGCTGCCAACCATCTTGTCTCATACCCCAGAGGGCACCTCCATCAGGACCATGGCTCACTATGCACAGGGAATCAACACAGGTCTGTTTATTTCATGTCTCACTTACTACTTTACTTATTGGGGGTGTTTTCATTTTTCTTGTGTTTTGTTTAGTGCAGACTTGCATGTGTTTATTCCAAATTTTTGTATTCTCTTGCCATCACCAGTTTTCCATTTTTAACATAGTCAGAAGTAACCTAGTTGAAGATGACTCACCCTCTCTATATTTATATACTTTTCATTTCACAAGTCCTTTCTACTTTATATATTGATCAGCTTAAAAGATAAACAAAAGCAGGTACTGTATCACGTGAAAAATTTCCTCCATCCTCTGGTGAAACTAAGGTTACGTCCATCCTCTAGTCATACTGAGGAGATTGGATGATTCCTGCAAATCTGCCTGGAATAAATCTACCCCTAGAATGAAGGATGAAGGAAATATCAGCTTGTGTAATAGACTCTTAACCTTCTTCTTCCACCCACCTCACAGGGAAGTTCTGCCGCTTTGACTTTGGTTGGTTGCATAATCTGTGTCGGTACGGCCAGATCACTCCACCTGAATATTCACTCTCAGATGTCAAGGTTCCCATTGTCCTGTTCTGGAGTAAGAATGACTACCTGGCAGACACGCAGGTAAGATTAGATGAGGTGCAGAAGGTTAGTTAGTGAGATCGGGGCCAGTTAAGGTAGGGTAAAAAGGGTAGGGTTTGTAAAAAAAGGTCTGAACCAGGTGAGGAGAGATGGTTTGAGATACAGTATTCTAGCCAGTTTCCAGGGTGAGCTATGAAATAAATAGCATACGAGAAACAATAACATGAGCATTGTAGTTTTGTATGGTATTGAAGTTTTTCTGCAGTTTAAATAATTTTGCCATTAAAATTTATGCAACCAATAAGACTTTAGGATTGGAGCTCCATAGAGGAATTGTATTGTAGATTTCATCATGTTTGATAGCTTATTTGGTTTATACAATTATGCATATGACCTTGTTTTATGATCTATGTTACTTATGTTTGTTGCCACAGGATGTGTCTTGGCTGGCTTCTCAGTTGCCACATGTGGTCATCAACTACGAGGTTCCTTATCCCAAGTTCAACCACATAGACTTTGTGTGGGGGATTGACGCCCTGAAATACGTCTACAAGCCACTTCTCAAGTATCTCGCATTCTTTTGATTTTACTGGTCTTCCTTTTACTCAGGAATCTTTGAACCTCTCCTAGAACCAATACTTAGAGATGTTTTTATGTTGTATAGAAAGTAAGAATACAATAGATATTGTAATTGGGAGCTCTCCTTAATCTTTATCATAAAGTTCATCTCCAACTTCTGGCAGCTTGGAGATATTTGTGGTATTTTTTTTTTTTTTTTTTTTTATAAGTGGTTATTTAAGTAAGTAGTACAGTACATTCCTACTACTGTACTGTATAGTGTTGTAAGCTGAATGCATGGATATTTACTAATTACCAATGCTAACTCATTGTTTAATTTGTCAGAACTGAAATTCTCTTTTTTAAATGCACATATCTAATATAATTTTACTGGTATCAGTTGAATGTGTGATGGGATCTGGTAGTACATACAGTAGTTGTGTGGAGTTGAATGTTTATACTTATATTATTTTGGTGCCTCTTCCAAGAATATGTCTCTGGTGTGGTGGTTAACTTGTCAGAACGTTGAGGACATATGAGGTTGAATTCTCTGCTTTACATAAAGTCTGTACTTAGGCTGTCTATCTATCTATTATCAGATATCATAAATCCCTAATGGATGGCCTTTTCATATAGAGTACAAATAAGATAGTGGTGAGAAATTTATTAGACCAGTACAGTACTTAAATATGCTGCTATAGTTTTTAATCCATATTTTAAATGGCATAAATGCAAATCAGAATAAGTGGAGAGAGCAGCAAATAGATGGCTTCCGAGCATAAGAAACTTAAGTTGTGAAAAGAGCTCAACCAAAATTTATTTTACTGGAGACACTTCTGGCAAGGTTGCTTCCTTGGGTAAGTTCCTGGAAAGAAGGTGTAAGAACAATGAACAGATAGATATATAGTCTGTGGAAGAAAGAAGGAACAGAGGATATATATTATGATAGTTATGCACAGTAAAATAAAGTGTATCATATATGGAGAAAATTGGTAGGAAAGAAAATTTTGTATGTGCCAACATATAACCACGAGGACATAATAATGAAGTTCAGAAAGTAGAGGTGACAGAGATGTTAGAATATCCATCTTTCGTAGAACTATTAGGTTATTGATCACTAATCAGATACTGAAATTAAAATTATGTGTGCCAAGAGAATTCATATACTGTACAGTATACATTACAGTGGGCTACAATACAATACTCAAATTCATATACTCAAAAATATATTGTGGAAAAAAAGATAGGACATATGAACTTGACTTCCCTAATTAATACATAATATAGGTAAGGAATGTTAAGAACACACACACAAACACATTGTTGCAGTTTCACAACCATCATAATATGACTAGTTGTTTAGTGCAAGTTTCTCTGATCTCTGTGCCTTTGTCAGCATTGTTTTCATTCTTGGATTATGCTGCAAGGTCATTTAATATTTTATTGCTGTTTTTTAGTTGCAGCTGTTGCCGATGATTATTCTTATTGATTATTCAAACATGAAACCTTCAAAATATAAGTTGCAAGGTCATCCTCTGAAAATGTTTGTTAATGATTTCCCTTCCAGCCCTCTTGTTGTGATGGCTGGAAACGTGTGATATAAGAGCCAAATAGCTTGTGAATTAATATACTATATTATAATTCAAAAGGTCTCATAATGGAATAGCTCTAGGTGTAAATCCATAGCTTAGGCTGCATACATGGTGCTTATGTATTCCACAGTGCAATTTTTATTTTAGTAATAATACTGTACAGTATATAAAAGTGCCTTTTCACCATTTATCTACAGTGTATTTTCACATTGATTAAGTATTTTGGATGTGAAATCATTCCAGTGTTTATGTAACATTATAGTTTGCTTGTCCTTGATGGTGCAAATGCTCAGGTAATTTTAAACTTTTAATCAAAGGTCAGTACTTGAACCAAAGTATAGTAATGACTGCTTTTATATACTTAGGTTAAGGCAATACAGTAATACAGTTTATGTGGAAGTATTTGATTGCCCAACTGGGTACTATTCCAGAATATATAGTAGAGTGGGGCTCCACATCTGATGAGCACGTATAGTGGTCTTGAAAAATCTCACCAGATGGGGAAAAATTAATAGGAGTCTATTGTCACCTAAATGTTATCCCCTATTTTAAAGATTTTTGTACTTTTATCTTAAGGAAATGTATCATTACTATAATCAGCAGCAATATAAATATGTAACACTAGACAAAACTCCATTATCAATTTCCAGAGTGTTTTATTTGTCCAAAACAAGTGGATTGCCTAAAGTGCTTGAATTGCATCTAATTCCTTAATGGTGACTTTATATATATATATATATATATATATATATATATATATATATATATATATATATATATATATATATATAAATAATGGGCAGCAGCCTACAACCAGTCTACTCATGTAGATATATATAATTGTAAGTACAGTAGGTCCTACTGGGAATTATTGCCTATGTTTGATACACATTCACACTTCAAAAATTCAGTAATACAGTAATAATAAAGTGGCTATCAATGTTGAAGTGAAGACATTAGAAAGAGATCCAAGAGAAAGTACTTCCGTCAGGCTGCTAATGTCATAAAATTATTACATTTACATTGTTATTTTTCAAAGAAAACTAGAACCCCAAGTTAGATAAAGTATTATAAATCAACATGGGTATACATATATTTATTTGTACATTAAGTCCATTATTAGGATTAGTTTCTTGAATCTACATTAACTTTCACACAAATATTATTTAGGCACGTCAGTCGAGTCGACCGAGTTTACTGACTTCACTCGGTGAACTTTAGTATAAATAAGGTGAAACAAAATAGAGTTACAAGGATAAGTTTGGCATTATTTACTGCAGCCAGGAAGACTTGAATAATCTGTTATTACGTAACTTGTAAGTACACAGCCAGTTTAATTGCATTTATGGTTACTGCTTATTTGTGTAATTATGATGTTACCGTGTTTAATTAATGAAAGATGAGGAATGTGGCTGAATGTTACGTGCAAGTCAACAAAACATTTTCATAATAATGTAACAACAGCATTAAGAGTGAATTTTATATTTTGTTTCAACACACACACACACACACACACCGGTACGCAAGCTTCTAAGTGGTCCATACCAGTGAAATAAATAAGAAAGAAATGGGTCGACTTTGTTAAATAAATACGACCGAGTTGGGGAGGCAAAACAAAAACTAACCATCTCAACGAATACTCAAATGGTGAATGTTATTGTAATAGTCAGTAAGATATGACCCAAAGTAATATGACGTATGAAAAATAGATAAAATGTTTACTTGAACCATATTTTGGTCATTGAAATAACGAAGTTCTGCCCTAACCCTAATCTTGCCCTAACCAGCTGAACGAGATGATCGAAGGTTGTATGGGGACTCGAGGAGGGGGAAAATTTTTCAAATAATGGTTCTATACAAACATTGACCTCTAAATAATGTGTGTGTGTGAAAATAATGAATAGTCCTGTTGGCCATTACAGAATTTATGCTGAGTGTACACAAGCAAACACTGATCTGAGTGATATTTGTTGTACCGTACTGTCCCAACATTTCGATTCACTTCAAATCAACCATATTGACTGTCGAGCGTCGACAGTACTGTACTGCCAATAGATATGGTATTTACACAACAGTAGTAAAACAGACGGCCAAAATGAAATACAATATCAAGATAAATAAATTACCTGTCCTGTATCGAGGTAAAAGGGAGGGGTACGGGGAGAGGAATAGAAACAAAACAAAGGTGAAGCCATTAATGGTGAGTACGTGTAGACTTGAAAATATCCCCCGGTTATATAGATCATGGTTGATGGAAAGCATATAATTATAACTGCGTCTATAGACCTCACAAGGGTCAGTAATCCAGATAACCACACAGGGGATCTAGTTAATTGTAGTAGTTGGGGTGTTCAGCCAGCCCTCGGTCCCGTCCCCTTCCCCAGGGAAATAAAAAGGGGACAACAGTTGTTCAGGAGGGAATACTGGGGAGAGACTGTGGGACTCGGGAGAGATAATGATGTTGGATGCTGGCCCGAGAGACGGTCAATAAAGCTGGTACCGTTGACCCTTCCACACTGCCTCCTCATTTGTTCGTCATTATTGTCGTAGTTTGTTTATCAGCAGTATTATAATTATTTTCCTTAACTCCAGTGAGCTACAAGGCTTCCTAGGTATAATGTATTTGTACCATATGATTCTCACATGAAAGTATATCTCTGTACATTATCAACTATAAAAGTTTTTTTATTAATAACTATGTGTGGTTTAGTGCAGGTCTTTAGGATAAGTAAGTTGGGGATGGAAAGGGGACAAAGGGGTTTGAGGGGAACGAGACAGGATAGGTTTGGTGGAGTTGATGGAAGGGGGTAGCCTAACCCTAGAGGAAAGGGGGCAATAGAGAGTGTTGGGTGAAGGAGGGAGGTAGGGATCGAGCCGAGGGAGGAGGGGAAGGGTGGGGTGGATGGAAGCACAACAAAAGAGGACAACAGGACAAAAAGCGACACACTGCATAACAAAAGGAGGAACCAACGAGGAGGGTTTATGAAAGGAATTAAAGAGGATGATATAAGGGGCTACGTACACATTCACTAAAAATGCTGTCAGCCCTCTCTGGTATCACGAACACTGAATAATGTCCCAGTGAAACCTAATCAACCTATTGCTTACCGACCTTGACCAATCAACGTCAAATAAATCGGTAAAGCGTTAATGAGATTATGGGTATTTTGGCTAAGCTGAATTTGTGTCCAATGAGAACTTCGCCTATATATTTTGTTCTTGCTGTTTAATTTCTTTGGAGCAAATTTTGCAAATGTACGTACCATTAATACATTCAATCTACTCACCCTGGAACCCCTATTTTAGTAGGTATATAATACTGTAACTTCATAATATAGAGTGGTATAATAATAAGCACAAGTGAAGAAAAATATGTATTTTGTCATTACACACTACACATTTGGTAAATCTCGTCATCTAACAGTTTATTAATTACCCAGTCTTGCTTCATTTCATTCTGCTCGCCCACTTCAATGCTGATGGTCTAAAAAGCTTGGGTTACATGGGTTTGGAAGGGGGGGGGGCATGGCGTGTGAGTAGGGATGGGGTAGCGATGGGGAATAGCCTACTATAAGTGCCGGGAGGATGGTATACACGGCAGTGAGGGATGATATATATGGGTGGGTCAGGCCGGGGTTTTGAGGGACGAGGATGTCACTGTGAGGGTCAATGGAGTGGCAAAACACGGAGGAGGAGAAATATGGAGACGAAGGGGACACTTAAATGGACAGGACTTGAGGGTGTAAGTGGGGCGTACGGTGGTTATGGGAATGTGGTGAGACGTGGAGGAATGTGGAAGTAAACGGAGTAATATGGATGGAACTGGGTGGAGGAAAATAAAAATGGCAGTTGAGTGTTATGGAGGCGATATATAGTGAAGGGATATAGATGTGGGTGGAGAAATATGGAAGTGGATGGAGTGAATATGGAAGTGAAGTGTGGTACGTGGAGTGTTGAGTGGACTGAAGTGTGGTGGTAGAGGTAGAGGAATGTGGAGTGGACTGAGGTGTGGTGGTAGAGGAATGTGGAGTGGTGGTAGAGGAATGTGGAGTGGACTGAGGTGTGGTGGTAGAGGAATGTGGAGTGGACTGAGGTGTGGTGGTAGAGGAATGTGGAGGGGGACTGAGGTGTGGTGATAGAGGAATGTGGAGGGGGACTGAGGTGTGGTGATAGAGGAATGTGGAGGGGGACTGAGGTGTGGTGATAGAGGAATGTGGAGGGGGACTGAGGTGTGGTGATAGAGGAATGTGGGAACGAAGAGAAATAGAGGGAAGGAAGGGTAGCCTAACACTTTACAACTTCAGGAATCCAACCACAACCACCCACCACATACCTAATCCCTGGGAGACAGAGGTGAGGAGGAGACTGACAAATGGTGTGACAAGACGTACGATAGCCTAGACGGGCAGGTCATCGATCTTGTCTAGTCTCAGATAGATATTCATACCGCGGCAATGCTTCACGTAATGCACGAACTTCATAGGCTATAATATTTTATAAGTGATGACGATGACCTACCCGATGATATCATATATAGTCTTTGGATCCAGCAGCCATCGTCCCAGCCCATGCCATGATGTTTTTTTTTCTTTTTTTTTTTGCTTACCCTCTGTATTTGGGTTGTGGCTCCAAACGTTTTAGTTCACCAACATTGTCAGACTCATTCAAGTTATTTCAACATCTGTTCTCATCCTCAACTTATTTACGGTTGATATAAGACTCATTGACCACACAAAATAACTTCTAGAAAAAGAAATATGTATATTCTTTTTTAAAACATACAGGGATTCAAGTATACAAACTCCCTGCACCATAATTTCCACTCTATCCCCAACCCCTCCTACACACACACACTGCACCATTATGATGAGGTAAACAATTCATAAACTTCTTTATATACACGATACTATTTTAGATACCTGCCAGCTGGTGGGACGTGAGAGTCGCAGAATAGTCATGTACACTTGGATACCATAGTCTCTGGCCCACCTGAGTCGAATCCCGAGTTCCGAAGCAGGCGGTTTCTGGACAACAGCCCACCCAAAGCCTCCATTGTTCGAGATGTGTGTAGCCTCATGATGGTTTGGGTGGGCTGTCGTCCAGAAACCGCCTGCTTCAGATCTCAGGATTCAACTTAGGTGGGCTAGAGACTATGGTATCCGAGTGTACATTACTGAATACTCTGTAATGATTTTGATAAAGAATATGATTAGCTTAGGCCTATGTCAGTATAGCCTAATCAGCGTGAGAAGTGAATATTGTTTATAATTCGTCAGCTAGAAACTGGTTGCTTTTGGTGTGTATATGTTTTGGCGCACTTTGGTGGAATCGGCAGCTTCCACTTAGTGTGAGGAAATCATTGCACCTTCATTATGCTTTCCACCAAATGGTAAAAACGAATGGCGGTGCGTAGCAAATCCAAATTACTTCAAAATTCACGTTCCGCCAGACTCCAATACTTGCACCCCAACTCCCCGCTCTGCAATAACACACACTTTGCACTTGTTAAGCCTAATTGCAACCCCCCAGCCGTTTGATGCAGGGTGTTGCTATCTCCCTTCCCTCTCTTTCCCTCCAACCAACCAACCAACCCTGCTTGACCTACCTCAACTTTATATACTGTACATACCTCTCTCTCCCTCTCTCTCTCTCTCTCTCTCTCTCTCTCTCTGTCCGGTGTTTGTCTGACGCTGGTAATATTCGTTCTAATTCGAGTGCATATCACATCCAGGAAAAAAAATCGAATATATTTTTGGCGTGGTATTTTCTAACCTTTTTGTTATCATCCTCTGCCATGGGATAACTGGATTACTAGCTTTTGTGGCAGGGAAAAATTACTTCACATGATTATTATATACTCAGGAGAATAGAAACATTACAATATATATGAAAATTCACATGCATGCACATTTCGTCCCTCATATCCATCATAGCTCTATGCTGGATATGTTGCTTTAATAAAATATACTTATATAATATGTGTTTGCGCAATTTAAAGTAGCAGGAGCGTTTTACGGACATACATATAGGTTGCAAACTTCAACTGAGGACCTATTTACCGATTAGGCTAGGCTACCTCCCTCCCTCCCTGCTGGCCTTTCGTGTCCCGGCAACAGAACGTAGAGATCAAAGCCATCCTCTCTAATTATCAGACAAATTTTTTTTTATGATATAATAAAGTACCTCTCTCGTAGACTCGAATTTTATACCATTAGTTAATTTAGTGTCGCAACATCGCGTAAAATCCTCCTCTGTTTTTTACCATGTTCATTCACAGCATTTCTTTCATTTTAGTGTCATTCCTTCATTTCCATTCTTTCCGTCACATGCACATTCTTTTCCCCTCTTCCTCCTTCTCCAGAGCAATTCTTTTCATTGTTAAATTCCTCTGTCTTCACGTTCTTAACCTAAAATTTATCACTCTTCCTGCTACGCACAACAACGCTCGCACTCTCTTTTACACGCTAGCTCCTCCAACCATACTGTACACTAGATGCTACAACAGAATTAGATACATGTCCTGTGATCAACATGTTATCGATCCTTAGCAAATAAATAATAAATAATGTCTCAACAGTGCGCCGCTCATAGATAGGATATACGCAGTTCCCATCCATCCACAAAAAGAAAAAAAAAAAGTAGCTAAAGTTTACTCTTCCGGGTGACTGGCTTGGTTGGGTCAGGTGCTGGCGACACTGGTAATCGATACATCATGGTGGTTTAGGCTGTACTTTGTTTTATTCAGTGCGGACAGGTCGGTCTTCTGTCCCACACTTCATAATTTTGTAATGCAATGGTTCCAAAGTGCATATTCCCACTCTGAATTAATTAAGGGAGTATTACTCTTTTGGTATCTTGGAGCGCCTTGATTCCTCCAAAAGATGCCAGGCAAGTGAATAGAAATAATGGTGGCCCGTTTCCTGCATGGAATAGTTTGGAGGAATCAGTTACTCCAGATATACCAACACTGTACTATCCCCTTAACGTGCATTTGTTTGATTGTTTTGGTGTGTATGTTGATTGTATGTTGTCTGTATGATTAGACTGCATGGCTCTAAACGCCTATAATATATATGTATAGGCTATATAGATAGGATGCCGTACACAGGTATAAATAACGCAATATACCTCACCAAGTTAATTGAATTTCGATAAAAAAAATCACCCACATGTCATGTATAAAACTGAAAAAAAAACAACACACACACACACAATAACTCGGCATTGGTGCATGATGCAAAAAAAAAAAAGAAAAAATCCATATAGTCCTGCAGTATAATTATTGGTGAGTGGCGCAGTTAGTAACTTCATGGAGGCTTGGCACAAATGATTCAAAACATAATATGACTTTCAAAAACAGAGAAGATCTGAGACGATATTTACATTTTTAATACAGTCACTGGAAATATGATAATATAATACAGCAAGGAGGACCTCATTACTTAAAGATACAAACAAACAACTATTATCATTGGATCCCTGCCCTATAGTATAATATCTTTTGTAAACTGCTTAGTCTTTAATGTGGAATATAATTATGTTCGAGTCTTGCCTTAATAATTTGTCAGTGGACTCATAAACTAGTGACGGATACAGTACTACAACAATTATTACGTTAAACAATAATAATAATAATACATAAAATATAGTGTACCAAAGTAATATTCTAAATAATACAGTGTACCAAAGTAATATTCTTAAGACTAGATAATTAATACTGATAATAACAACAACAGTAATAATAAGTACTGGAAATAACTGAACACATTCAACCAAAAATAACACTAAAAAAATAATATGAACTATACTGAAAACAACAACAACAACACTCAATATTATAAATCAATGTACTAATGACAAGTTCTTCGGATATTGGCTTGACTACAACTTAAATTACCGGTATAGGAAATTGGGAAACTCTTGAACAGCCAGAGAGAGAGAGAGAGAGAGAGAGTGGAGTTGTGTTATAGTCTGAGAGAGAGAGAGAGAGAGTGGAGTTGTGTTATAGTGAGAGAGGGAGAGAGTTGTGTTGTTGAGAGAGAGAGGAAGTGGAGTTGTGTTATAGTGAGAGAGAGAAAGAGAGAGAGAGAGAGAGATAACGAAAGGTTGGAGTGGGGTGATGGGGAAGTGAACAAGAATGGGATATATTCACTGGGGGGAAAGATCACAATTTTATCACGTCGGATTTTTTTCCCTCCCTCGTCACTCCCCTCCATTTTTATGTTCACAGTCTCTCTCTCTCTCTCTCTCTCTCTCTCTCTCTCTCTCTCTCTCATACTACATTAAACTAATTACCTTCTTACTTTTTCTTCTCTGACATTTCCATCTCACAAAGCCACTCATTTTTTTTTCTTCCCCTACTTTCCCTCTCTTTTCATATCCTCCTCCACCTCCCTCCCTCCCTCTCTCTCCCCTCCTCTGCTCTCCTCATCCCTCCTCTCCTCTCCTCTCCTCAATTCAATACGCTTCTTGCAGTTCTTTCTCGTTCACGCTACACTTCCTTCTCATCCTTATCCATCCTTTCTCAGATTTCTTTCACTCTTTCCTTCCACTTTTGCGTCTTATTTCTCTCTCTCTCTCTCTCTCTCTCTCTCTCTCTCTCTCTCTCTCTCTCTCTCTCTCTCTCTCTCTCTCTTACCACCCATTTAATCAACATAATTCTGTGTTCCTTTATCTCATTATTATTCTCTTTCATTCATTCACTTTCATGTCTAACGTCTCTTTCCCTTCCTATATATTCCCCCTTCATTCCCTACTAATCCATTCAACAAATCCAGCCTTTCCTCTTTTCTCCATCTTATTCAATTCTTTCCTCCTTTCTTCCATTTCCTTCGCCTATCCGTTTTCCTTTGCACAAATCATTTTAGGCCTGTCGTCAATAGCTTACATGAGAGAGAGAGAGAGAGAGAGAGAGAGAGAGAGAGAGAGAGAGAGAGACAAAAACGGAACGGTTGACATAACAGCGCGTGCGAGAGAGAACGGGAAAGAGAGAGAGAAAGATGAAGGGAGAGATGATGATGATAAGTGCAAATGTAAAGGCCTAATTAAATGAAATGCCCAGAACGAAGAGAGACAGAAAACGGATAGTGAGATATGGAAAATGACAACGATGATAAAATTTAATAAAAGTAAAAAAAAAAAAAAAAAAATAAAAAAAATAAAAAAAAAAAAGGAATTTAATATTATGTTTTAACTAGGAGAGAGAATATGAACAGGAGAGATAGATATATTTAAGGAACTATGAATAGGAGAGATATATATTTAGGGGGAGGGTAGTGTATAGACATTTTTGGAGATAATGATTCCTCCAAACTATTCCCAGCAACAGGACACCATTATTTTTGTTAATCTGTAGGTCCTGTTTCCTGGCATACTTTGGAGGAATCAAGGCACTCAAATGTACCAAAAGTATACTATCTCCTTAAGGTAATATAGTGTAGATACAGTATAGGCAAAAAATGTATTAAATGCAACCCCCCTATGTATGGTATGATTGTATGCAATTTCAATGTAAGGGTGGTTACAATACTTTTTCTGCCGACTGTACATTAGGAGATATAAAAAAGGAATAGAGGAAAATTACCTAATTAACCGAATGGAAAAAGAACGTGAGATAAAACAGATGAAAAAGGATAAAAAGCAACGTAAAACAGTAGAGAGAGAGAGAGGGGGGGGGGGTGGAAACAGATGGTGTGTGTGTGTGTGTGTGTGTGTGTCCAAGGAATGATGTGGGTGTCATCTTTTCTTCTCATATTTTCTTCGATTCCTTCATGTTTTTTATCTTCACTCTCATTGCTCTATCATATCCATTATCTGTTTATCTGTCAATTAATTCTTTTTGTGTCCATATAACTACTGTCTACCTATGTATTACTCTGTTAACCTATCTCTATCTATCTATCTATCTATCTATCAGTCGGTTTTTCTTCTGTAAATACGTAGCGACATTACTAATTACCTAAATATTGTTAGTTAATTTTTTTTGTTTATATTATGTACCGAAACCCGTATATCCCATTACACCAACAAGCTTGTATAGATAATAAATAAACAACACAAAATAATTACCTAACACAACAACAACAACAACACACATTCCCTCAATACCTTATATAACATAACACACATTTCCTCTATAGAGCTTCATAACCTAACCCTTAATTAATAAACAAACCCTTGAACTTGAATCCCCCTTCATGCTGTATACCAAGAACCATACTCAGCAGATGACAAAGCGAGAGTAATATAGTCATAACATCACAAACATACACACAACTCCTTCATCATTACAATATTAAAGACTCGAGGGACCGTGCTCTCCTATTTATACCATAACCCACCACCACTACTTGTCCAACGTCATCGTTTTCGTCGTCGTAAACACCGTCGGCGGGACTCAAACACCAATCCTCGTCACCTTTTTCCAACAACATCCTCTCGTCTTCAAACCCAATCCTAGAGTCGTGTAATCCAATCCTCCTAGAGTCGTGAAATCCAATCCTAGAGTCGTCGAAACCTATCCTGGAGGCGCCTGGGGGAAGGTTGGAGAGGAGGTCGTGTAGGAGTGGAGGGCGGGAGTGTGGTAGTGGTGGTAGTACAGTTGATGCTCTAGACTTGATTAATGAGGAGAGGTTCGGTGTGGTCTTTGGTAACAATATACTGGAGTGCACATTGATGGGTTTATACTGTGGGTTGGCGTCTCGGTGGATCTGGTAAGAGATGTCCGGTAGGCAGCACGCTTCACATCTGTCCACGATAATGATACACTTTATATTAGTGAAACGTTCGTCGTCTTACACAAATGGAATCCTCCAGTCTAGGGATTATATTATACTCGTTCTCCACCTTGGGAAAATTAAAGCAAGACAGATGATAATGTGGTATACAGCTGTGGTGACTCAGGAAAAATGTATTGTATATACGTAACTCCCCCCCCCTCCCCCCCGCTGTACAATATGTTTATTATTGTTACTTCATATTATTATCAATGATGTCTTTGTTCTCTTTCTTGATATTACTGCAATTTTTACATATATATACTCATATTAATATCCCACTATGTATCAAATAACTTCATGGCCTTTAACGGCAACGTTCCCCAGAATGTAAAAGTAAATAAAGAACTTAAAAAAAAAATACGTAACTTGAGAACAGTGCATTAATTATATTCAGAGCTAGACAGGTTTAATGAATGCTTCTCTTATTGATAATAATGATTGAGTTTTAAAGGGTAAATGAGTAACAGAAGAAGATGTTGTGTTGTTGTTCATCTGTTATTGATTAAATAATAAAACTCAGTGACGGCTAAGAATCTGACTAACCTTCTCAGAACATTATATTTTGATGGTTATAAAAAGTCAAGTACAGTAAAAAGAGTTCCGAAAATCACTGCATGTATACACCTCGGCCATTATAATTATATACATAGGTATTTTCATGGCCGAGGATATTTTATTGTAGATCCGACTTACCCAAATGGAATCCACCAGTCTTGAGTTAACTTGGGTTGTTCCTCCGTCTGAGTGTCGTCTGGTGTGTCGCTAGTGTTGTTGTTGGTGATTCTTCTCCTCCAACAGCAACAACAACAACACGATACACTCAACACTGCCAATACCGTCAGTACCACCGCTAGAGGGATGGCCAGCAGCACAGACAGGGTTAGGTTCGTCTTCCACACTACAACAGTCCGACCTGGGAGAAAAAAAAATCCTGAAAAGCTTATCGAAAAAAAATAAAAATAAAAAATAAATAAGAAAGAACTCCCTGAAATACTCTCTCTCTCTCTCTCTCTCTCTCTCTCTCTCTCTCTCTCTCTCTCTCTCTCTCTCTCTCTCTCTCTCTCTCTCTCTCACACACACACACACACACACACACACACACACACACACACACACACACACACACACACACACACACACACACACACACACACACATAAAAACAGATAAATAAAATAAAATAAATGATTATAGGAAGAGTCCCTGAAAGGCTGACTGAAAAAAATAGCGTAGGATTATCAGATGCTTCTTTCTATATTATGTCCAGATACCACGATTGATAAGTAGAAAACAGGTGGATTATATTCTCATTATTTCTAACGTATATATATGAACAGACTTCCTGGATTATCAGCAGAAAATATATAAGATTTTTAATTATCTGTGTGTTCTAATAATGGTGTGAATGTATAAACTTTATTACCGGTACGTAGATGAGTATCACATATATGTTTTTCATTAGTTTTCGTCGGTGTTTTTGTGTGATTTCAGTTAGTAAGTGCTGGAGGTGTATGTATGTACCGCGCCATTACACCCCGCCAGGGATACAAAGAGCTCGAGTAATAATAATGATAATAATAATAATAATAATAATAATAATAAAAATAATAATGATGTTAATAAAAAAAATACTACAATAACTTAGTACTACTCATTATTTTTGTACACATAATTATATACTGTAAATGATAAATACCGGTACATAACTGTGGACCATTAAAAACAGCAGTTAACTTACCTTCCATCGGATGTTGCATGGTTGAGTTTACAATGGAAACAGAGTCACCACTGATCACGTTGACTGTAGCATCATCATCAACAACAACAACATCATCATTACTGTCAACGATAGAAGTGGAGGGGGAAGAAATAGAGGGAAGAATCAGCATGTCACTTTTCCTTACAGTTTCCCCGGCCTTGTCTGCTCTCATAATAATTCCCTCCTCGTCCTGTTGGTTGGTGGCCGCTGTTACTGAATCTCCTGCAGGGGTTTGGCTCGACTCTTGAATGGCCGTTACTGTGTCTCCTGAAGGGGTTTGACTCGATTCCCAGGGCTCGTAGTGCCTGTGGTGGGCCTTCCTGCTTCGGTGCCTGATACGGTGTCTGGCTGAGAGAGGAGGAGGGGGTCGACTTTCACTCATAGTTTCCCGCTTTTTTGAGGATTTCTGTAGTCGTTGCTGTTGTTGTTGTTGTTGATACTCGTCGTCGTCGTTGTCGTCATGTTGCTGTTCACTTCTTTGGTTGTTTGCATCCTGTTTATACTCCTGCACTGCTTCCCTCTTACTCCTCCTGTTGTTGTTGTTGATGTTGTTGTTGGTGTTCAGTCTGTACACTTGAGCTACTTCACCTTCTTCACTCCTTAATGTGTTTCTGGTCATGGCTTTATGTTTGTGATCGTGGACTTCTCTCTTGCTTCTCCTCTTTATGGTGTTTAGGTCTTGGGTTTCCCGTTCACTGCCGCTTTCTGTCCCTTCCTCCTCCTGATGCTGCACCGCCGTCACCCTCCTGCTGATGACGTTAAGAAGGGCGTCCAACAGGGAACCCTCACGCTGTAGTCGGTTGATATCACTCCTCGTCAGTTGCAATTCGTTGACGTCCATTCGGCTCCACTCATTTCTTACATCAGTTTCATCCTCGTCTGCTGGGTAAACAAATAACCATATGTGAGCTTTTGCATTCGTAATGAGTGAAACTAATCATACAAAGTGACGAAGGAGTGAAGAGAAGGTGCATTGGGATCATATAGAACCACTAGGCTTTAAGAGGGTATTACAGTGTTGGTAAATCTGAAGCAACTGATTCCTCCAAACTATTCCAAGTATCAGGTCACTATTATTCTTATCATGCATCTGGTCCAGCTTCCTGACATGCTTTAGAGGAATCAAGGCGCTCCAATGTACCAAAAGTATATTATGCCTTTAATGTCATTCCAGTACAATACAATTCATGTTAATATATAATTCTAGTGCCCTGAGTGGAAGGTAGGAATGATGTGACCTTCACCAACGCCCCTTTGCCATTATGATAAAGGTTGACAACATTTGCCAGTTTGAGTTTTAATGTTTGATGTTTTTCAGCTTCATTAGATAAGTTTGGGAACGGATAGTGAGCCACTATTGAGCTCATAATTATCAACGTAAAGTTTTATGGCCTGGAGAGTGAGTAGCCTATAGGTCTACGTAACATGGACAACAAATGCTTCCTGAACAGAGGGGCAAATACGTGATTATATAAACTTATTTTATAAAGTAAACATAGATGTAAAGACAGAGTCAAATCAAGTCCTCTGTCATGGTTGTTGCCTTTAGAGTGTGATGTCTTATGGTTGAACTAGAGGACTAAATGAATGCTCCAAACTACAGTATACCACAAAACAAATACCTTACTTGTATAATGAAATAGTTTGTTTTCTGGCATACTATGGAGGAATTAATAGCCTTCTAATCTGACCACAAGACACTTGACCTTTAATAATCCTCTCTTAACTCTCACAGGGTTGACATAAATCATAAAAAAAAATCATCGTAGGAAAAATATATATACATTCACGTAATAAAATCTATTCATATATCAATAATTATGTAGTTGTGCTCTTGTGTCAAAATTATTATTGTTATCTTATCTTGTTAATTCTCTTATCATTAATATTATTCTAGTACGTAAAATTAGTCCTCTTGTTTTTACCTTATATATATATTATCCTGTACATTATTTTCATCCATGCTCTCCATCGCTTTTCTTAATTTAGTTTCCCTTTAATTATCATACTCTCCCTTCATTCCTAAGTTCTCATTCCTCCCTCTTTCATCATCATCATATCTCTCCCCTCATCTGTTCTATCGATATCCCTTCCTCGTGGGATGTGCTGTCTAATAAAACTTTCCCCCTGATTAAAACACACACACACACACACACAGAGAGAGAGAGAGAGAGAGAGAGAGAGAGAGAGAGAGAGAGAGAGAGAGAGAGAGAGAGAGAGAGAGAGAGAGAGAGACACTATCAGATATCCGTACACCCAGAATGAAGAGCTTGAAAATATTAATGTTTTATCAGTTATACAATCACAGGCAAAAGTGTTCCGCTTCAGATGAATGAAACTGAGCCACGGAATCAATCTTACAAACCAAATTTACACCGGTCGATAGCTGTAGTTTTCCATAATTTTTCGAGTTTGTTTCATTTGAAGATGTTGCAGAATTATTACTCGTGACTGTACGAGGCTCATAATTAATACCGGTGGAGGATTGGCACAAAGCTGATTGCAATAAAGACGTTTGGTTCTGTAGTTTCCACGTCCTCTTTCCTGCATGGACAGTTTCCACGTCTTTTCCTTCATGAGATTCAGTGACAGTCGAGTTTCAAAAAGGTATAGGACCAAAACAAATCAAAATATGATAATTATATTTGTTTGTAAGATATTCCATGCCTCGCTCCACCAGTGTGTTGCTAAGGGGTGCCTGAATAGGGGGACAGGCTCGGGGGGGTGGGGGGGGTTAGGGGGGTGCGGGAGTAGGAGAGTAGGGGGACAGGCTTGGGGGGGGGGGGTTAGGGGAGTGCAGGAATAGGGGGACAGGCTTTCTACCCCCCCCCCCAGCCTGTCCCCCTATTCCCACACCCCCCAACCCCCCCCCCCCAAGCCTGTCCCCCTATTCCCGCACCCCCCAACCCCCCCCCAAGCCTGTCCCCTACTTCCGCACCCCCTTAAGGCCCCTGTGATCGTATATGAAAACTGGTGGTTTCTGCTGATTCCTCCTGACAATGCCACGAAACAAACTCTTTCCCTATAGGTGGTGTTTCGTGGCAATATTTGAAGGACTCATTTACCTCCAAATTTCTGACTACATCACAGGGTCCCTTAATATTACAACAACACACATGTAACAACGTAATACATTAACTTATTTTACGCCTAACATTGACGATCGGATTAATATTCACCAAACATAAGTATAGAAAAGTAATAAATCCATAATCATTAAATCCATAAACATTAAATCCTAAAAAAAATAATCTGACAACTGAATTATTTACGCCTAACATTGATGATGGGATTAATATTCACCAAATATAATTATAGAAAAGTGATAAATCCATAATAATTAAATCCATAAACATTAAATCCATAATCATTAAATCCATAGACATTTAATTTGACAACTGAATTATTTTGTTGTTTTAGTATTGTTTGTCTTTAGTCTTTACTCTTAACATGATTATTAAGAAAAAGGTATAAGCTGTTTTTTAATTATTGATATTAACGGTTTTGTTTTATAGTTTAGTATTTCGTATTTGCAACAACACATCGTTCGGTATTGCTCAAAAGAAAATAAATAAATGCAATCTTCATCCGTCGCCGTTGAAGTGTTAAAACCTCTGTACAAATTCACTGAACAAACATATATTAATCCCTCTTATAACATATTCGAATCCCTCTTATAACATAATACGAATCCCTCTTATAACAAATACGAATCCCTCTTATAACATATACGAATCCCTCTTATAAAATATTCGAATCCCTCTTCTAACACTACAAATCCCTTTTATAACAAATACGAATCCCTCTTATAACAAATACGAATCCCTCTTGTAACATATACGAATCCTTCTTATAACACATACAAATCCTTCTTATAACACATACGAATCCCTCTTATAACATATACGAATCCCTCTTGTAACATATACGAATCCCTCTTATAACTTAATCGAATCCTTCTTATAACACATACAAATCCTTCTTATAACATACATATACAGTATATTATAACGAAACATATAATATACAACCTCGACGACCAAGAGCACCAACAGACTCGACCCAAATCAATATGTGAACACCTGCACACATTTTCACCACAGCACGCTAATTTGACCCTAAAGTCTTGGGTACACAGGGTCCAGAATGTGCCAGGCCTGGAGCACATTACACACAGGTGGTGGTGGTGGTGGTGGTGGTGTGTGCGTCATAGATATGTATGTATGCGGGTACCACTATGTATGTGTGTGTCGGTGTAGGTAAAATTATAATATGATGAGTACGCGAACAAACAAAGTGTAAATATATTTTGTAAGCTCAAGTGGGTGAGAGAGAATGGTGAAAGAGTGAAAATATGTATGTCTGTATGTGTAAGTGGAAGTGAAAAAGTAAAAATGTATATAGGACCTATGTGTGTTAGTGTAAAAGTAAAAATGTATATAGGACCTATGTGTGTTGGTGTAAAAGTAAAAATGTATATAGGACCTATGTGTGTTAGTGTAAAAGTAAAAATGTATATACTATATGTGTATTGTTGTAAAAGTCAAAATGGTACGGTATATATGTGTGTGTGTGTGTTGGTGCAGTGTAAGTTGGAGGGTGAGGGTGATAAAAGTTGGAAAAGTCAAAACGTGTATGTAGGTACTGATGGCTGAGTGAGCAAGAGAGGGTGAGTGGCCGAGAGTAAAAAATACTAACCAGCTATACTATATTTTACAACATCAATGATAAAGGGGTCGTGTGGTGGATACTTGTAATAATATCGGTAAAGGGAAATGCCAGTACAGTACATACATCGATCATATAGTGGTTAATATTAGGGATCGTTGTTTGTGATAAAAGATCACGTCTTAATTGATTTCACAATGTTCATTCATTCTGTAAAGTTTCATTAAGTTATTGTATCTTGTCCTCTAATCAATCAACAGACACAAACAACAAACAAACAAACACACAAACAAAGACGAGTGAAAGCATAACGTAGCATTCCGCAAACGTCTTTAGGGAAAATAGTATATGAGAGGCGGAGCAGTATATGTAGCAATAAAAGTACAGTACTTTTACTAACTTGGACTTATTAAAAAAATTGGAATGTGGAATGTAATAATTATTGTCGAGGACTGTACACACGGGATTTGTTTACACGCACGGCTACACGTGAATGGACAGGTGATGTGTATAACAAGTAATTGGACAGGCAGGTGGATACGAGCCTAGTTAGATTACGTAAACAGTGACCTCGGATATATAAAGGTTATTCACTTAACACGCCTTTCTCATTTTATTCTTTCACTCTATCTGTATATATCTTGTTACTTTCTCACTTTCTCACATTTTTCTCCATCTCCTTCTACAGCCTCTCCTTCTTGGTTGTTGTCCCTCCTCTCTATCTTCTCCTTCTCCCTTATGGTGTATACAAGGTCTTTCTGGCCTAGCGAAGTGTTATATATTCATTCCTCTTTACACTCTCACCTTCATCTGCAACCTCTCTCTCACACAATGGCTTTTTCACCACTCACTTCTCCCTCACACTCTCCCTAACTCCCCTTGTTATACACTCCTCCCTCACCCTCCTCCTACTTTTCCTCTTCCTCCTCGTCTGTCACACACACACACACACACACACACACACATTTTCTTCACACTATCCGTCACTTTGTCACTTTTTAGTTTCTTTTGCACAGCCTTCTCCTTCATTATTTGCATTTTTCTCCTCCTCTTTCTCCTCCCATGTTACACACACACACACACACACACACACACACACATATTATTTTCGCCTTGTTCTTCTCTCGTAATTTTATTCTCGTCTTTGTTGCCCATTTTCCTGTCTTTCCCAAAAATATTTAAGACGACTTTTTCACCCAATTTCTTTAACTAGAAATTCGTACATTATTAGGTTTTGGGTCTTTCCTTTCTTTATTTACCTTCGCCTTGTCTTTTACCTCATTCCCCATTCTCTCTCTCTCTCTCTCTCTCTCTCTCTCTCTCTCTCTCTCTCTCTCTCTCTCTCTCTCTCTCTCTCTCTCTCCTAATATATCTGTTTTGTTTATTAATCTACAGTATATTTTCCAGTCTATCTAAATACTCTCTCTCTCTCTCTCTCTCTCTCTCTCTCTCTCTCTCTCTCTCTCTCTCTCTCTCTCTCTCGCCTAATATATCTGTCTTGTTTATTAATCTACAGTATATTTTCCAGTCTATCTAAATACTCTCTCTCCCTCTCTCTCTCTCTCTCTCTCTCTCTCTCTCTCTCTCTCTCTCTCTCTCTCTCTCAAGCTATGTTCGTCTCCTCCTCCTTACACCCTCTGCATATATTTGCCTATCAATTTTCACGAGTACTGTACCTTCTCTCGCAGACTCTTTGTGCCTCTGTCTTTATATCTCCATTTTATTCCCCTTCCCTCACAAGTTCATATATATATATTTTTTTTCTCTCGTTTTCCCTCTCACACTCACTCACTCACTCACTCTGCACATGTATTTCACCTCGCTCTCTCTCTCTCTCTCTCTCTCTCTCTCTCTCTCTCTCTCTCTCTCTCTCTCTTCTTTTCGTTTTTTATTATCTCTCAGCTTTTCGTTTTTTTTTCTCTCTCTCTCTCTCTCTCTCTCTCTCTCTCTCTCTCTCTCTCTCACTCCAGCCACCGGGGACAAAGGACGTCAGCAGGAAATGAAGAGGTCTCACTCACTCTGCTGGTCGGTACACACACACACACACACACACACACACACACACACATACCCAGAGGCGTCTTCACCGTATAAGCCTTACTTAATTCCCTCCCCATCTCCACTCCCATTATTATTATTATTATTATTATTATTACCTGAAAGTTATACCATATGTTTTTGATTAGGAGTACTGGTATGTGTGTTTGTTTGTTTGTTTGTTTGTTAGGATATGTTTTGGGTTAGGAGTATGTGTGTTTGTTTGTTTGGATATTGTGTGTTAGGATATGTTTTTGGTTGGAGTATGTGTGTTTGTTTGTTGTTTGTTAGGATATTGTTTGTTTAGATATGTTTTTGGTTAGGAGTATGTATATTTATTTGTTTGTTTGTTAGAATATTATGTGTTAGGATATGTTTTTAGTTAGAATTATGTGTTTGTTTGTGTGTTAGGATTTTGTATGTTTGTGTGTTAGGATTTTGTTTGTTTGTTTATTAGGATTTTGTGCGTGTGTGTGTGTGTTTGTTAGTAGGATGGGTAAGGTCTCAGAGGGGTTTAGCATGAAAGAGAATTTTTTTCTTCACTGTTTCCATCACATTGGATTTCTTCATCTTCTTCCTATTATTTTTATTATTATTATTATTATTATTATTATTATTATTATTATTATTATTATTATTATTATTATTATTATTATTATTATTATTATTATTACTGTATTATTATTATTATTGTTATTATTATTATTATTATTATTATTATTATTATTACTGTATTATTATTATTATTATTATTATTATTATTATTATTACTGTATTATTATTATTATTATTACTGTATTATTATTATCATTATTACTGTATTATTATTATTATTATTATTATTATTACTATTATTATTATTATTATTATTATTATTGTTTCATTTTGAGGGAAACGAGACAATGATGTGTGTTATATACCGGTACATGTTTTGAATCCTTATAATTACTATTGATGGTTGTATTGGAAAGGTTGTGGTATTACAGGTGATGTTGGCCAAACTCTGTACACAGTAGAAGTATATAGTGTATGTTACCCCCCCCCCCCATCACCACTCCATATCCCATTACATAACATACCTTTCCACCTGTTGGGTTAACTGGTAGTCTTGTACCAGTAATTAAATTTCTGACGGTACTTTGAACTTAATGTTGGATTTAATTAACCGTGAGTAATGACAAACAGAGCAATTTCCATTATATAATTGCTTCATTGTATACTAACTAATTGCAAATACTAATTGAAATGTATATATATATATAAAACTTTATATGATATACAGGAACATGTTATATCTATGCCGGTAAATATATGAATATATATTATTGGCAAGTTGTCATTAGTTACATATATAATATACACCAATAGCTTTACATAATTTAACTCAACTTGAAACAATGCAAGAAACACTAGAACGTAAAGTAAAATAATGTATTACTCCATCAAAACTTTTAATTAATCGAGCATGTCGCCCTCACACGTGTAACCCTGGTGGTGCATTTTTGAAACTTTGTGTGTTGTTGTCTGGCCTCAACTTCTCTTACCTCCCTCCCTCACCTTGTCTTCTCGTGTCACACACATCCTTCCCTGACCTCACTGGTATTACACTCACTACACGCACCTCTTATCCTACATACAAGGATACTTTTGTTTCAACAGTGTGACATTTTACTTTTGACTACTAAATATTATATGCTTCTATCATGATAATAACTTTCTAAGCTTTATTTACTGAAGTAGTTGATGATGTTTCAATTCCCGCCTTGCTAGTAACAGTGGTAAATACCCATAAAAAAAATATATATATAATAATAATAATAATAATAATAATAATAATAATAATAATAATAATAATAATAACGATAATGAAATATAACTGTAGTTCCACCTGAGCTGTCCCGAGCTAGGAATGCCGTCACTTGTACACTTACATTAATTACCAAGGAAATATTTGATGCCCTCCATAAACCAACATATAAGCATATTCAGTGGTGACACAGGAACTATACGTGTGTTTGGACAGCAGTTTAGGCAATGAGTAGGATGGCCATACGTACAGAAGGCAGTGGAGAGCTAATTGTATGCATATAACAAAATAAATAACAATTACAGTATAAACTAACGAGGCTATTCGCACAAATTATGGTCAAACAATTATTATACGTGGAGGGAGCAGGTGCATTTTCGACAGCAGTTTCAAAAATATGTAGGCTATATATGTTTTAACTTAGCTATATATCAAACTTATAACTTTTTCTGCCACCACCAACAATACATCCACCACCACAACTATCACCACTACTACTACTACTACTACTACTACTACTACTACTACTACTACTACTACTACTACTACTACTACTACTACTACTACAACAAATAAAGATAAGCCTATACAGTAAGAGGAGATGAGGGGGGAAGGAAAGGTGTGTGAGTTGAGGCGTGTGTGAAGTAAACATCAGTGGGCCTCCTCTTATTAAACCACCACTCTTTGATCACACGTCGAGGAAGGACCTAAGATTGGGAAAGGGAAGATAGTGGAGGAAGATGTGAAGAGAGAAGTAGGTGGTGGGGCGGGGGAGGGAGGGAGGGAAGGAAAGAAGATGGGAGAGGTAGGGGGGCGGGTGGACAGTGGTGGTGAGATTGTATATATAGATAGGGAAGGAGAGAGGAGGGAGGAAAGAAGATGGGAGATGTGGGGAGGGGACAGTGGTGGGATTATATAGAGAAGAAGAGAGCAGGGAAGGATAGAAGGGAGTGAGAATGTAGTCGAGATGAGAGAAGAGGTGAATTAGTATACTGTAGTTTCATGGGAGGAAAGAATAGGGGAGATTGCATGGTGATATTAATGAAAAGTAAGAGGGACGAGGATAATGGATAAATTTAGAGAGGAGAGGAGAACTAAAGTAAGGAGGTAGGTAGGGAAGACAGGAATGAGGCATAGAGACGACCAAGGAGAAAAATGGGAGGAGGGAAAGAAGGATGTATATAGGTAAGGTAGGGTGTGAAAAGTAAGGCAAAGAGAAGGGAAAGAAGGAGAGGGCAAATGGGATAGAGAAAGGGGGACTGGGGAGGAAGTACTACGAAAGGAAGAAAAAAAAAAAAACTAATAGAAGTGGGGAGAAAATAGGAAGAAATACACAGTGAGGGGAAGAAAGTCGAGAAGGAAAGGAGAAAGTCGGGAAGGAAAGGAGAAAAGGAGGGAATAAGGCACCAAAATTGAAGACCAAGAAGATTATTTATATATATATTATGTGTGTGTCTTATATACACTGAAAAATGAAGAGCACCGTATACTCTCCAACGCAGCAGAAAAGAGTGGTGGAAAAAAGGATGGTTATGATGTAATTATGGGACAGCTCCTCTCTTCCCCCTCCTCTGCCTCCAGCCCCAGTCTATAAATTTATATTATTTACTCCGGGAGCAGTATTTTATTATCGCTTGGAAATAATAATAATAATAATATTTCAGATAACAAGATGACAGAGAATACTTAAATGTTGATATATTTTGTATGATCGATCTTGGTTTATATTATAATCTTCAAATATGTGAACGATTTTTCAGGGTAATATAATTATATGCATGTATCGCATTATAAATATGTATTGTAGTCTTGTAATGGAATATTCACACTATCGGTGGCAGAATGGAAACACACTAACTTGGTATGTGGGTATAAGGAGTGCCAGGAGGGGTGTCACCTAAGCCTGGACACACACACACACACACACACACATATATGCACCTGAGCGCCTCCTTGTTGACACTCCCGCTCATCCCTACCGAATGAGCGCAATTTTAGGAGGTCTTTTTATGTCTGAGAACTGGAAGGCTACTGATTCCTCCAAAACTGATCCTCCTATTCGTGTATTGATGTGATCTGTTTTCTGGCATAGTTTGGAGGAATCATTAACTCTCCATGCAATTCGCCCCAAAGACGTGTCCACTCCTCCGGTTATTGGTGAAATGGAAGGTCTTTGAGTCCTTCAAACTATGCCATGAAACAGATCGCCTATTAGTATCACTGAGGGTGTTTGTTTTCTGGCTTAGTTAGGAGGAATCAGTAGCATTCCAGTTTACCAACAAGAGAATCTCCCCTTAAAGGCCTCAGTCGACCTTCCTCTCCCCATCTCCACACACCCTTCAGACATTCATTGCACATCTCATTTAGGATTTTCTAACTCCCTATGTAGCCTACTCACCTGTGTTGGTATCAATGTGACGGGTATCGTGGGTGGTCAGTGGTACCTCCCTCCTGTCGCTGGTAGTAGTGGTGGAGGTGGTGGTGTTGGTGTTGGTGACGGCGTTTCTGGCGGCAGCTTCAGCCCTCACTAACAGTATGGCAGCCACGCCCCCCACCACACCCACTACCACCATCACCACCACACGCCCCACCACACTCTCCACCATTATGCACTGTCAGGGAGAAGTAAATACCAAGTTATAATATTTGTATCAACATTTGTTCTCACCACACTTACCACCATTATGCACTGTCAGGGAGAAGTAAATACCTATAGTTATAATATTTGTATCAACATTTGTTCTCACCACACTCTCCACCATTATGCACTGTCAGGGAGAAGTAAATACCGATAGTTACAATATTTGTATCAACATTCGTTCCCACCACACTTTCCACCATCATGTTTGAAAGAATTAAATGCCAAGTTATAATCATTGTATGTAGTGGTACTGTACTGACATTCATTCTCCTGTCCCTGTACGCATAAAGCATTTTGATAATCGAGCAGTGATTGTTACACATCTTAAGGAAATAGTGAGTGGTTCCTCCAAATTATTCCAAACAACAAGACGCCATTATTCTTGTTCATATGGTCATGTTTTCTGGTATACTTTGGAGAAATCAAAGCTCTCTAATTTATCAAACGTGTATTGCCTCCTTAATTAAGTCTGACCTGATGTTCGTATCCATAGAGTAGCTGTAAGAAAAGACTGGAAATGAAATTATATGGAAGGAGAAGGAAGCAGAAGAGACAGGAAAGGGAAGGAAAGTGGATGGATTAACAATAATTTGATAAGAAAGAGAAAGGGCAAGAAAACTGAAGAAGAAATAAAGAGAAGAATGTAGATGGATAAACAGAAATATGAAAGATATTAAAATGAAGCATAAGAAGAAGAAAATGAAAGGATTGTGGATAGATTAATATTAAAAAAAAACAATTGTCAGAGACAAGAAGAAGGATAAAAATGAAAGAGAATCAGTCGAACACAGGTCGTCTGAAAAGTGCTTTACTAATGAGGTCAAGACTTAATAATTATGGAACAGGCTGGTCTCTGAGGTTTGGTTTCCTCTCAGCGATAATGATGGCAATTAACGTCACATTAATGAGGCCCTCTGAAACACAACCAACACTCCCTTCCATCACAATATAGTCTCACCATTGTTTAATATTACAACAACTTGTAATAAAGATTGTTATGAGGACGCCTTGAAGATGTAGCGATGATGCATTTAGTTATAATCTCTCGTGCGGATATGTAAATAAAGTGATGTGGTAGTGATCTCGTCTTACGTCTTGTTAGCCAAAGTTCGAGGCTTGTCATTACACGTATAAACTCCATGTATGTGTGTGTGTGTGGGGGGGGGGGATTATAAGTACAAACTCCATTATTAATTTACAGCCGTGGTAAGAAGTTCCGTCGCATCTCTTGTATGTTGTTGGACTTAAGAATAATGTTGTCGTGAACGAGAGACGTGATTATTATTTATTGTGTGCGACTGTAAAAGTAATAAGGTCAGAAGAAATTTATCTGTCTGTTGTGTAAGATGTGGTTTTGGTGTGAAGGCAATAATTGGTGTTGAGAATGGAGTGACTGTATGAGGAGGTTTGTATACGTGACAGAGAGAACACATGATGAGAAGTTTTACAGAGAGAAGCAACGTCACTTATAAGTGACATTGGAGAGAAGGTGCATGGATATGAGAGTGACGGGCCTGATGAAAAAGGTACAGACCGTCACAGACCGACCACCACCAGTCATATGAATGAAGAGAGTGGAAGAGTATACGTAAAAGGAAAAGAAACGAGTAGAGTTGGAGGGTTTGATTGAACGAGAAGGAGTGTTGGAGCAGGGAGAAATGAGGACTATTCTACCGTGGCCACTCATCTGTAGAGGGAGGAGGGGAAGGGGTCATGAAGGAACGAGGCTTTGACTAGATAGATATACAGTAGATAGACGGATAATAAATCACACATGGGTCTGTATGTGTATAATATATGAGTGACAGAAAAGTCGCCCACTCTATATAATACTGTATATTATTTTATTTATGTTTCAATTAAAAGTGACACAAATAATTAGTCGTGCATGACAGCGTTTATGAATGACAACCAAAATTATGATACGTATGTCGGTGTTTAAAAGTGACAAAGAGCGTCATGGGTCCGAAAAAATAATTCAGGTGGGTTGACTAATTGACGTCAACCCCCTTAATTACCTGTGTCGCTCTAATTACCTCCCTAAGGTTCATTAGTCAGGTCGGTATTGTGTTGAGGTATCATTGGCACATGGTCTCTCTCTCTCTCTCTCTCTCTCTCTCTCTCTCTCTCTCTCTCTCTCTCTCTCTCTCTCTCTCTCTCTCTCTCTCTCTCTCTCTCTTCATTTTCATTGTAAGATATTCCTCCCTCCCCTCTCTCCCCTCTTCTTCTTTTCATTCGTCCTCGCCCACTCCTATTTTTTCATCTCCCCCCCACTTCCTCTCTCTCTCTCTCTCTCCTCCCATCCACCCTACTCTTTCCGTTTCTTTCATTTCCTTTCTCCTGTCCCCATATTATTGTCATTTTCCTTATCGTTTGTGTTTGTTCCTTCTTCTTTCACCACAGGAGTAAGAGAGAAATGAAAATAAATAAAGATGGAAAGAGAGACAGTGGAAGAGGAACCGCGTGTGTGAAAGAGAGAATAGGAATATGTTTATGTAAAAATGTCTGCCTGCATGTACTGTACACGTGTGTCTGTGTAAGAGAGAGAGGAGAGAGAGAGAGAGAGAGAGAGAGAGAGGTGTTATCTGCATATTTTACTCGAGTGCAAGAGGAGGGGTGAAGAACAGGAGGGGGGGAAAGGGAGGGAGAGGAGAGGTCTCACTTCCTCATCCATGTCCCCACTTATCACCTTCCCCTCCTCCTCCTCCTCCTTCTTCTTCTCCTCCGTCTTGGTGTGGAGGAGTGGGTGGGGAGGGAGTGGGGAGGGGGGAGGAGTGGCACAGGCAGGCAGGCAGGGCAGGCAGGCAGGAAGGAGGAAGATGTAATGTGACAAAAAAGAAGTAGAGAAAAATATTATATACGATGAATAAAACATATATTATAGTAAAATTATCATACACGAATGAAAAAAATAATGTAGCCTTGAGAGAAGGATAAAAAGGCGAAGCCACGAAAAATAACAAATATGCAAAAACACAGATCACCAAAAACCATAAAAAAAGAACAAAAATTAAGACGAGCTAATCAATAGAAATCTCTCTCTCTCTCTCTCTCTCTCTCTCTCTCTCTCTCTCTCTCTCTCTCTCTCTCTCTCTCTCTCTCTCTCTCTCTCTCTCTCTCTCTCTCTCTCACACACACACACACAAATAAACAAACAAACATCACTTCCCCTGTCTCCCCTCCGGACTCTGTTAAAATATAGTTCTTAGAGGAAGTCATCAGACATTTACCCAGAGATCGATACACGTGCAAAAAATATAGTTCTCAGAAAAGAGCAAAGATTCGCAAGGAAAAGAAGGAAGGAAGGAAGGAGGGAGAGATGGTGGTAGAGGAAGAGAAGAGAGAGAGAGAACGAGGAAGGGGAATTGGGGATGGGGGAGGAGGAAAAGGAGATAGAGAAGGTGATGGAAGAAGAGGAGAGAGAGAACGAGGAAGGGGAATTAGGGATGGAGGAGGAGGGAAAGGAGATAGAGAAGGAGTGAGAGAAGGTGATGGAGGAAGAGGAGAGAGAGAACGAGGAAGGGGAAATGGGGATGGGGGAGGAGGAAAAGGAGATAGAGAAGGAGTGAGAGAAGGTGATGGAGAATTGGGAAGAGGAGTTGGAGGAAATGCAGAAGGAGAGAGAGAAAATGGTAAAAGGAAAAGGAGAGAGAGAGAAGGAGGAAGATAAGGATGAAGGCAGAGGAATAGGAGATAGAAGAGGAGGAGGAGGAGAAGGAAGAGAAGGCGATTGAGGATAGGGAAGAAAAGTAGGAGGAGGAGGAGGAGGAGGAGAAGGAGGAGGAGGAGGAGGAGGAGGAGGAGGTGGAGTAGGAGGAGGAGGAGGAGAAGGAAGAGGAGGAGGGAGAGAAGTAATACGAGAGTGATTGCAATGGAAGAGACAGTCGAGCTATATAGATAGATGGAGTAAAACATTTTGAGTTGGTCCATGACTATTCCTTACTATTTAGTCACATATTTATTGCTTGATTCTGTTCCATTTACAGTGACCCTTTGCAGTAAATATTTCTGTCCAGAGAGAGAGAGAGAGAGAGAGAGAGGAGAGGAGAGAGAGAGAGAGAGAGAGAGAGAGGAAGGGAGGTAAATATGCATCACACAAACATCTGAGGTTGCGAGAGGAAGGGAGAAATAGAAATACATCTTTAAGGAAACGAAATGGCAAGAGTGGGAAAAAGAGGAAAGAAAAGAAACGAGGCTCAAGAGAGAAAATGTGAGGTCCATGGAAAGTGAAATAATGCAAGAAACGAAGATAAAATGAGAGAGAGAGAGAGAGAGAGAGAGAGAGAGAGAGAGAGAGAGAGAGAGACGGACTGGAGGGGATAAGTGATAACGAGACCATGTTTGTGGTGTGAATATCCCCTGCTCGAAAAAGAAGAGGCTGGGGAAAAAAACCCCACCTATCTGCACCACAGCTTTTCTGGCGGCAACACCACGCAACTCTTTGTAAACAACGCCCCAGAACTGTACCATGCGTGAAGCAGAGAATGGGGTGGAGGGGTAGGGGGGGTTGAGGGTTAACAGTGGGGTGGAATTATTGTTGTTGGGGTTGAATTAATTAAATAGCTTAAATGCCAAGCTAAAGGAGGTGGTCATCATCATCAGTTGTGATTTATATTTGTATTACAACTTTCACGTGAGGGGATAAATTTTTTTATGTTGTTAATCTTTACTAACAGCATCATCACCATCACCATCATTACTAACACCATCCCTACCTTCATTATCATCATCATCAACACCACCCATACCTTCATTATCACCATCATCATCACTAACACCATCCATACCTTCATTATCACCATCACCATCATTACTAACACCATCACTACCTTCATTATCAGCACCATCATCATCATCAACACCACCCATACCCTCATTATCACCATCATCATCACTAACACCATCCATACCTTCATTATCACCATCACCCTCACCCTCATTATCACCATCATCATCACCAACACCACCACCATGCATCATCAATACCAAGCACCATCAATACCATCACCATCCCTACAATCACCAACACCATGCATCATCATCAACACCATGCATCATCACTAACACCATCAATATCATCACCAACACCATACACCATCAAAATCATCATGAGCAGCGGTAATCAAATCAAAATTTATTGTATTTATCCTTATTCATGTCAAATAAATTCAATCCCTTTACGTATTCATCTCAGCCTGATGTTATTCTATTCCAGGACTGAGCGAATTTTGATGTGTGTGTCAGAAAAGTATAAGTGTGTGTGTGTGTGTGTGTGTGTGTGTGTGTGTGTGTGTGTGTGTGTGTGTGTGTGTGTGTGTGTGTGTGTGTGTATGTGTGTGTGTGTGTGTGTGTGTGTGTGTGTGGTCAGTATCGTGTATTTAAAGTAAGAGAGTGAATGTATAAGTTGTGTATAAGTGCAGGCAGTGTATAGGTTGGTTTGAGTGAGCTGTTTACACGTATATAAAAAAATTGAGTTTGGGGTAAGAAATGAGTGAGGTGAATAGCCTAACCGTGTGTGTTGCTGTGGCTTGAGAGAGTGTTTAAGGACCCTGTGATTGTGTATGAGAATTGAAGGCTACTGATTTCTCCTGACCATGCCACAAAACAAGCTCCTACCATATGAGTGGTGTTTCGTGGCATTATTTGAAGGACATATTTACCTCCAATTTTTTTTACTACATCACAGGGTCCCTTAAGAAAGAGTGCATGTGTGAGGAAGTGGGTGATTGAGTGAACGAGTATTTGAGTGTGTGGACGTGGAAGTGTGAGTGTGTGTGTGTATGTTTGTGGAAGAATGTGAGTGTATGTGTGTGTGTGTATGTATGTGTGGAAGAATGTGAATGTGTGTGTGTGTGTGTGGAAGAGTGTATGTGTGTGTGTGTGTAAGAATGTGAGTATGTGTGTGTGGAAGAGTGTGTGTGGATGTGGAAATGTGTGTGTGTGTGGAAGTGTGTGTGTGTAGTCAGTATCGAGTATGTGGGTGAATGTGCTGGTGTTTATTATGTCCTTCTCTCACTAAAAGCAACCAGCGTGATGACGGTATTCAGGGCAGGGAGTGAGGCGTTCACATGCGCTCCCTCTCTCTCCCTCTCTCTCTTTCTTTCTCTTTGTGTGTGTGTGTGTGTGTGTGTGTGTGTTGTGTGTGTGTGTGTGTGTGTGTGTGTGTGTGTTAGGCCATTTCTACTTTTATACCATCCAATTCTGTGCAATTTATTTCTTTTCGATTCTCTTATTATTATTACTTCTACTTTCTGTTAATCTCTTTTTTTTTCCCCTTACACCTCAACTCGCAAAACAATTTCCTTCACATACGTATTTTTCACTGTTCTTTCTTTCACGTTGATGACTGGATGTAACCTGAGAGTGGAGGTGAACTACTAGTATTCCAAAGTATATATAAAAGCGAATTCTTTCATATGCAAGCAAAAACAACACGTCTACTGTATACTGTGTCACTATTATTTATCCATCCTCTTCCCTTCACCTTAACATACTCCTTCCCATCCAGTACTAATGAGCTAACGTGAGCAAGATTTTTTTTTTTTTAATCCATCCCGTTGAAAAGAAAAATATAGTGTGGAAGTCAGTGTAGTGAAGCAGAAAGGGCTTGCCAATTCTTTTTTCTCGTCCCCCTTTTCGTTTTTGTCAATCTGCAGTATTCTCTTCTATTTTTTTTCCAGCACACAGCCTTCTTCCCCTCCCCCTCATCTCCCACAACGACCTCTCCTCTCCCTTTATACCCTCCCCTCCACTTGCTCTTACCGTTCATCTTATTCCTTGCATTCCTCCTCTTCCTCCTCCTCCTCCTCCTCTTTCTTTACCTTGTGCTCTTCCCACTCCTCTTTTCTTCCCTCCTCCTCCTCCTCCTCCGTCATTTTCCCTCACCAAATCTTTCCTTCCCTCTCCTTTTCATTTATTTCTCCAAGATATGCCTTCCATCCTTTTCCTCCTTGCCTCCTTTCCCTTCCATTCATCCTCTCAATTGCCTTCTTCTTCTTCCTCCTCCTCCTCCTCCTCTCTCCGTTATCACAAGTAAGTTCTTCCTTTTCTTTCTCTTCTTCCATTACCTGCCTTTCATTTCCTCCTCGTGTTTCTTTAGCCAGTTCCTTCTATCCATACTTTTCCATAATTTCTCTTTTCTTCCATGCACCCTGGCCGTCCCTCACTTTTTCTTCTCCTCCAACCTCATCCCTCACTCTCTTCCTCATTCATCATCCGCCCTCCTCCTCCTCCTCCCTTTCCACCATCTCCACCTGTCCCTCCTCCCCACATCTTTCATGTTCTCATATTTCTTCTCTTTCTCCTCACTCTTAATTCTTCTTTACTTGCACACAGACATCTCCTCTGTCCTACTCCCCTTCCATCTCATCCCTCCTTCTCCCCATCCACCTACAGCTATCTCATCTGTCCTCCCTCCCATCCCTCCTCCCTCCCCTTCCTTCTCGTCCTCCTTCTCCCCTTCCATCCCTCCTTCCATCCACCTACAACCGTCTCCTCTGTCCTACTTCCCCTTCCTTCCCATCCTTCCTTCTCCCCTTCCATCCCATCCTTCCTTCTCCCATCCACCCACAACCATCTCTATCCTGCTCCCCGTCCCTTCTCCCTTCCACCCACTAACGCTTTGTTAAGTAGCGTGGCAGTGCCCCCTCGGACACCATTCCTTCCCAACTCCACCTACCTACTCTCCACCCACAGGCCCTCCTCGGTAAGTCACCATTGAAACCCAGCAGACGCATTAATGTCAACACAACCTGCTGAAAGAACCCTGACCCACGTGAAGGTAAACATTTCTATTGCCACGTGCCTTCTTGTGGCTACTCATACAATGTATATATACTGTAATACACCCTCACGTCTATTATAGGCTACACTTTTATTATTATTATTATTATTATTACTATTCTTATTATTAGGGTCGTGCACAGCGGGGACCTCATATCTTCAGGTGTATCCACGAGCGGATTTGATTGCTCCTTTAATTAATATAATGTTCCTTTTGAATTACTAAGATACAAATCAACTGTTCATCACAATACAGACAAATTATAAACCTAACATACAACCTCACATGTATGTATACTTTCCTTCACGTATCAACTGCCTTAAGGGGACAGTATACTTGTGGTAGATACATTGGAGTTCCGTGATTCCTTCAAAATATGCCGGGAAACAGACCAGATGAACAAAAATAATGGTGGCTTGTTGCTTAGAAAAGTTTGGATGAATTAGTTTCGGTACTCCGGATTTACCAACACTATATTACCCCCATTAACGACGACAAACAAGCCAGGGAACAATAGGCGTCCTCAGACAATAAAGGTTTTGGTGGATATCTGCCTTAATTAAATGGTCTAGTTTTGGTTCATTAGAGTGTCTTGATTCCTCTAAAATATGCCAGGAAACAGGACCAGATGAACAAAAATAATGGTGGCCTGTTGCTTGAATAGTTTGGAGGAATCAATTGCTCCAGATTTACCACCACTGAACTTCCCCCTTAATTAATGAGCCGGTGCAGTGGACAGGCATAAATCTAATGAATTGAGGAGATGTGAATTGGGTGCATAGGAGCGTTTATACATGGTGAAGGGCAGCAGCAGGTTCCACTCCTGTATTGTTGTTCCCTTGTCTGTCACGATGCAGGGATGACTTCTACCAGGGATAACTTGACCAGATGATGTGACATAACTTGAACTATTGTAACATGACTAAACTGAACCTTACATGATATAATCTGACATGGCATGAGCAGACTAGACCTAACATGACCTGGCACAACCTATATATATGACCTAACCGAATCCAGTATTATTCCCTCCCGTGGACTAATAAATTCCCTCCCACCCCCTACCATGGAATATTTGGGAATAGCCTACACAGCTCTCTCTCCCCGTCCCTCCAGCCTTAATGGTCTTAAAGTCAATATGGATAAATCTTGTTCCCTCGAGCCACTGGAGACTGAATTCTTGCATGGAAGATGTATTATTATTATTGTTGTTATTATTATTATTATTATTATTATTATTATTATTATTATTATTATTATTATTATTATTATTATTATTATTATTATCATTATTATTATTATCTCCCGAAGCGTCATGAGGGAGGTGAAGGTAACATAACATTCAGGGTGGTAGTATTAAATTATCTTCGACGAAAACAATCTTAGTTGCTCAGTTGCCATTATATTGCAATGTGCTAGATGCTGAGTTGTAAGACAGTAACTATGAATGAATTAGTTTCCTTTCAACTCGTCAACAGTATCACAGGATGTTAGCTGGAGTTGCTAGTGTCGCCAAAATTATCTCCCGGACCGGAAAAGTCGTCTGTCTTATCATATTGTAGGATGGATTTGTCTTTACTTTGTTTATCGTGAACGGATGTTGTTCTGCCATGGACACTTGTAGATAAGAGACGAGAGAGAGAGAGAGAGAGAGAGAGAGAGAGAGAGAGAGAGAGAGGAGAGAGAGAGAGAGAGAGAGAGAGAGAGAGAGAATATGTGTCTACAGTATGTGTGTATGTGTGTGTTTCATATACATCACGCCTACACTAACTTTTCCTTCTTTGCAGTAGATTCACGCCAGAAACTGCATCAGCATGAAGTTATAATTCCAAAAGGTGCTGCAATGTGGGCTGACATTAGTGCTGACGGTAGTGTGGAAAACAGCACTATGTATGTACGAGTTTTGACATCAGCACAACTGTTGACTCGCTTTGCATGGGTAAGGGAAGATTCTCTTATTGGTGAATGGGGAAGGTCTCTGATTCCTCCAAACTATGCCAGGAAACAAACGACCTTAGTGTTACTTTAATGACAGATCTGTTTTCGTAGCATGGTTAGGAGGAATTAGTAGCCTTGCAATTTACCAACAATTTACCAAGTCATGATGCACTTGTTCCCTGCTTGCCTCCATCACTCCACTTCACCCAGATGAGTCAAACAATAACACCACACAACTCTGATGGTTTATTACTCCTGAGTGAATGAGAAGGGTATATAATTAGTGGAGCCTTCATGGGACCGGTAGTACTCCACTGACCCATTGTAGGTCTCTTCTGGTAATGAAAGGTTCTCCAAATATAACCTGCATGTAAGGTTCTCATAACTAAAGTGAGTGCATTCTAGAGACAATAACAAGTAGAGACGCACAAGGAACTGTCCCTCTTGTCCCTGGAAAAATAATAATCGTATATAAAATTATAGCAGCACTGACGTTTGACATTTACATGAAAGACAGTTGTAACCTTTGAGGATGTTATGGGCTTTCTCTCTCATTAACAGCTTAAGTGGCACCCGCTTTATAATTTAATTAATTTCTCGAGTACAGGCTAATCCATAACCAAGTGGTTTTTTTTTATCTTTCTCACGGAGAGTAATAATT
Organism: Petrolisthes cinctipes; assembly: GCA_033782935.1. Classification (NCBI taxonomy): domain Eukaryota; kingdom Metazoa; phylum Arthropoda; class Malacostraca; order Decapoda; family Porcellanidae; genus Petrolisthes; species Petrolisthes cinctipes. The sequence goes on along the minus strand of JAWQEG010004635.1, from coordinate 83,856 downwards.
TGACTTGGTCTGAGTGATACATTATTTTGATATGGCATCAGTGTACTCAGCTGAATCAGATGATATATAGAAAAAAAAATTCTGTTAGACACCACACCTAAGGATCATCAAGACATTACCAGCATGCGTTAGTAAGGTTCAAAATAATGATTTAGATATACGACAACAAAGGATTAATTTGTAAAATGTGAGTTTACCGTGACGACTGAGAGTTTCTTTGATCTCACCAGAACAGGTTTTATATTTCAGCCACACAGAACTCTTCTCCACACACTCCGTTCTCAGTCAACAGATGCGTTGTGTTATATCATATTATTGTTATTTAATATTTTAATCGTGGTCAGCTTTTTATTAGAAATGGTTCGGTTAGTTGTGTTGAAATAATAAAATGACCTAAACTTTGGTCAGTGACTTGGGAAACTATTGCTCCATATTGGGAGTCTGTTTCATGTTATACAGTAGGTTGGAGGACTCAGTAATATGAAGCTGCCTACAATATTATACCTCCCTAGTGGTGGCTTTTATGTTAAGTTAGATTACTATAATACCTCAGTTAGGATTTATATATTCGTTTCATCCATCCATTTGGTGTTGCCTTTCCTTCTATCCAAGTCGTAGCATCTCAAGGATATGATACCACAAACCGTCACATTCTCATCTTTCACGGCCTTTACATCTCCAAGCTCTACATGTTACGTCAACCGTTTCTGGCTTTCATCAAAGTTGAAATGCCTGGGTAAAAAGAGATGATTTCCTCCCACAAGAATATACTCAACTCTTGACTTCCATTTGTAACCAGACACTAACTTCATTCCTACTTTTATGGACCACATGATTTTGTTACGTTGATTTTATTGTGTTGGAAACTTATAATGAGTAGAGATTTATGTGATCTTTCGTTCTTTGTGTTATACCATATCGTACAAGTGGAATATTGTAACTATTTTTTTTTTTACCTTCAGGAGAGTATACGGTGTTGGGTGATGTGAGGGAATGTAAACTTTACCACCACAACCACCCCATGATCATAATGTAAAGCAGAATGAAAATATATAAAAAAAAAATAATTAGGAAAGACACACTAGAGAGAAAAGGGGGGAGGAGGTGACTGAATAAAATGAACAAGGGAAGGAGGAGAAAGAGGAGATGGAAGGAGAGATAACGAGAGGTAATAACCAAGAGATAACGAGATAAGAAGAAGTAGGGGGATTACCGTATATAACCTTGACGAGGAATATTAAGTAAAACACAAGAGTAATTATTATATATATACATACATACAGTTCCAAGGAAAACTCTCTATGTGCTGGAATGTAAAAAAATCTGTATCAACGTAAATAAAGTACCGTATATGATGATGAAAAAATATAGAATCTATGAGAAGAAATGAATGTAGATGAAAGAGTTTGTAGACGAGGAGAAAAGACGGTGGTGTTATTAAAGATGAAGAGAGAGTCCAAGAACAAAAAATAATGAAGAGAAGAAACAGGGATGGCTGATATGAATATTTGTATAGGAGGGGAACTAAGAGAAGAGAAATTGTGTGTAATGGAAAGTGAGATAAGAAAAAGTGTGTGTGATGGAAAGTGATAGAAGAAAAAGTGTGTGTGATGGAAATTGAGATAAGAAAAAGTGTGTGCAATGGAAAGTGAGAGAAGAAAAAGTGTGTGTGATGGAAATTGAGATAAGAAAAAGTGTGTGTAATGGAAAGTGAGAGAAGAAAAAGTGTGTGTAATGGAAAGTGAGAGAAAAGAGAAATTGTGTGTGTAATGGAAAGTGAGATAAGAAAAAGTGTGTGTGATGGAAAGTGGGATAAGAAAAAGTGTGTGCAATGGAAAGTGAGATAAGAAAAAGTGTGTGTGATGAAAAGTGAGATAAGAAAAAGTGTGTGTAATGGAAAGTGATAGAAGAAAAAGTGTGTGTAATGAAAAGTGAGATAAGAAAAAGTGTGTGTGATGGAAAGTGAGAGAAGAAAAAGTGTGTGATGGAAAGTGAGATAAGAAAAAGTGTGTGTGATGGAAAGTGAGATAAGAAAAAGTGTGTGATGGAAAGTGATAGAAAAGAAAAAGTGTGTGCAATGGAAAGTGAGAGAAGAAAAAGTGTGTGATGGAAAGTGATAGAAGAAAAAGTGTGTGATGAAAAATGAGATAAGAAAAAGTGTGTGTAATGGAAAGTGAGAGAAGAAAAAGTGTGGGTAATGGAAAGTGAGATATTAAGAAAATGTGTGTGTGTAATGGAAAGTGATAGATAAGAAAAAGTGTGTGATGGAAAGTGAGAGAAGAAAAAGTGTGTGTAATGAAAAGTGATAGAAGAAAAAGTGTGTGTAATGAAAAGTGAGATAAGAAAAAGTGTGTGTGATGGAAAGTGAGATAAGAAAAAGTGTGTGTGATGGAAAGTGAGAGAAGAAAAAGTGTGTGTGATGGAAAGTGAGAGAAAAGAAAGTGTGATGAAAAATGAGATAAGAAAAAGTGTGTGTGATGGAAAGTGAGATAAGAAAAAGTGTGTGTAATGGAAAGTGAGATAAGAAAAAGTGTGTGATGAAAAATGAGAGAAGAAAAAGTGTGTGTGATGGAAAATGAAAGATAAGAAAAAGTGTGTGTGATGGGTAGATGAAGGAAGGAAGACTGAAGAACAACACACAGAATATAATGAAGGTGAGAAAAGGTGCGAAAAAAGGTGAGAGAGAGATGAGGGAGTTGTTGGGTCGAGGTGAGGGTGAATGAATGGCCGTTCTTAAAGGAAAGTTTTTAGTCTCTCTCTCTCTCTCTCTCTCTCTCTCTCTCTCTCTTACACAGACACACATACTCTCCGTCTCTCTCTCACACAACACACCTTCAACTTTTAATTAATATAAACTCTTTAGTTCCTCCTCTTTTCTTTACTTTCTTAATTAGTTATGGTTTCTTTGCACATACATAGAGAGATTTTATTTATCTAATACATACAAAGGAAGGTGGACCTCTCACAACCTCCCATCTGTTTATTGTGAGAGAGAGAGAGAGAGAGAGAGAGAGAGAGAGAGAGAGAGAGAGAGAGAGTTAGTTCAGTGACCCCTAAAGGAAGACTGAATGGGTTGGTGATTGACTTGAGTGTGTTCTCTATCACCATACTCGGGAAAAACTCAGCACATGGCATAATTATCACCACATACCCTTACTCCATTACATACGACATTAATTTTACAGGAAAACACAGGTGAAGTTGATAAAGAGGGAACACACACACTCACACTCTCTCTCTCTCTCTTACACACACACACATACACACACACACACACACACACACACTCTCTCTCTCTCTCTCTCTCTCTCTCTCTTACACACACATACACACTCTCTCTTTTACACACACACACACACACACACTTTCTCTCTCTCTCTTTCTCTTACACACACACACACACACACAAGCAAGCAAACGGATAGCCCAAGTCAGAGTGTGTGAAGTTGCTTTGATACGGAGTGTAAAAAAAAACGGACGATATTAACAGGATAGTATACTTTTGATTCATTAGAGCGCCTTGATTCCTTCAAAGTATATATGCCGGGAAACGGGACCATATGAACAAAAATAATGGTGGCCTGATGTTGCTTGGAATAGTTTTAATTAAAATATAATTTGCTCCAGATTTACCAATAGTGTATTTTCCCTTTAAATTTCCAGTACATTTTACCTGGCAAGACCTAGCTGTTTATTGGTATTGTCTGCAGGCCATGATTAGGTAGATGCCCCTCCATCTCCCTTCAGGCTTGTCTAATCCATCTCATCAACATCAAAGCATATACACAGCGTCAGACGGCTCGGGGCAACAGAGTTATATTTGGTTGTATAGTGATAGAGAAGACAGGCAGCCTCAGTTCAGTCACCCTCATATACCATTCAGTATTGACTTTTCCTATATATGCATGTTTTGGTTCTCTCTCTCTCTCTCTCTCTCTCTCTCTCTCTCTCTCTCTCTCTCTCTCTCTCTCTCTCTCTCTCTCTCTCTCTCTCTCCTCGTTACATATGTCTCTACTATTAACTGTCGAACGAACCTAATGAGAATTCAGTGAATTATTACGTCAGGTCTTTACCTATTCACTGGTCCACACCATTCATCATAATATTAATTCTATCTTGACTAATATCACACAATTGTGTTCGGCGGAAGGAAATCCCTCAATTTCGTAAGGGCTAAATTCTAAGCTGATATATAATTATAATATAATATCAATGATATTTGTCCTGGGCTCCAAATTTCTATTCTCATTAAGTCGCATTTACAGCACCAATGGCATACATACTAAAAATTCAGACTTCATATTTTTTCTTAAGTAGCACACTCTTTCACACCAACAACTTTTGCCACAGCTTTATACTCATAGCGGTAACTTGGTAAGGTTTGTTAATGTAGAAAGAATGGAATTTATTATTATTATTATTATTATTATTATTATTATTACTATTATTATTATTATGTGTAGAGGTGAGACGCAGAGTCAGGCTCTCTGCCGGCAAGGGAGTTGAATCCCAGGAAACTTTGACGAGAATACTTTTCCACTCGACTCTCAGCGGACTCGGAGTGAAATATTGGATAGATGGAGACCCACACAATGTGAACCACTATACTACTACTAGCCTTTATACTGGTGGACCCTTGTATACCTTTAGTGGTCCCTGGTTGGTCCCTTCACTACACTGGCCATCGTCTCTTCATGTGACTGATTGATATTCACTCATGCACTTATACTATACCGTCCCTATAACTTGTCACACTAACTTTCCCTCCTTCCTTATTCTTGTTATATTTACCAGTTGTTTTTCTGCACTCACTCACTTTTATTCCTGTTTAGCTCTTCATTCCCTGTCTGTTCTTTCTCCTTTAGTGCCCCCATCCCCTCCACTACCTTCTCTATCTACGTAACTCCTCATTTCTTTCCTTATAATTATACCCTATATAGCAATGTTCTCACTCACCGCTTTACCTACCTTTCATTTTCTTCTTCTGTTTCCACTAACTAAACCTTCCCCACACGCCAGCTACACTATAATATACTTCTATTACACCCTTGCTATCCAGCTACTGTCCCCAAATTTCTCCTATGGAAATAAATAATCGTGGCTAATTGTTATGCTTCTCTGTTCCCTCTATGGCTCCCTCCTGTTTTCACTACCACACAGTTTTGTTTGTACCGTTTCACACACACACACACACACACACACACCATTCATTCCTGATACATGCATACACTCACCCATCTCCTCTCCCTATTATTATCTCCCCTCTGCTCCCCAACCTGCTTCCCTTATACTTCCCTTATCAAGCTACTTCATCCACTCCCTCATCCCTTCCTTTCCCCCACTCCATTTATGGGTCATGGACGCCAGAAGGGGAGCTTGATATCATTGATAGTGGATATTCACGGTGGTGGTGGTTGTTGTTGTTGTTGTTGTTGTGGTGGTTGTGGTGGTTATGGTTGTTGTTGTTGTGGTGGTGGTTGTTGTTGTTGTGGTGGTTGTTGTTGTTGTTGTTGTGGTGCTGGTGGTGGTGGTAGTTATGGATGTTGTTGTGGTGGTTATGGTTGTTGTTGTGGTGGTGGTTATGGTTGTTGTTGTTGTGGTGGTGGTTATGGTTGTTGTTGTTGTGATGGTTATGGTTGTTGTTGTTGTGGTGGTGGTTATGGTTGTTGTTGTTGTGATGGTTATGGTTGTTGTTGTTGTGGTGGTGGTTATGGTTGTTGTTGTGGTGGTGGTTATGGTTGTTGTTGTGGTTATGGTTATGGTTGTTGTTGTGGTTATGGTTATGGTTGTTGTTGTGGTTATGGTTATGGTTGTTGTTGTGGTGGTGGTTATGGTTGTTGTTGTGGTGGTGGTTATGGTTGTTGTTGTGGTGGTGGTTATGGTTGTTGTTGTGGTGGTGGTTATGGTTGTTGTTGTTGTGGTGGTGGTTATGGTTGTTGTTGTGGTGGTGGTTATGGTTGTTGTTGTTGTGGTGGTGGTTATGGTTGTTGTTGTGGTGGTGGTTATGGTTGTTGTTGTGGTGGTGGTTATGGTTGTTGTTGTGGTGGTGGTTATGGTTGTTGTTGTGGTGGTGGTTATGGTTGTTGTTGTGGTGGTGGTTATGGTTGTTGTTGTTGTGGTGGTGGTTATGGTTGTTGTTGTGGTGGTGGTTATGGTTGTTGTTGTTGTGGTGGTGGTTATGGTTGTTGTTGTGGTGGTGGTTATGGTTGTTGTTGTTGTGGTGGTGGTTATGGTTGTTGTTGTGGTAGTGGTTATGGTTGTTGTTGTTGTGGTGGTGGTTATGGTTGTTGTTGTGGTGGTGGTTATGGTTGTTGTTGTTGTGGTGGTGGTTATGGTTGTTGTTGTGGTGGTGGTTATGGTTGTTGTTGTGGTAGTGGTGGTGGTTATGGTTGTTGTTGTGGTGGTGGTTATGGTTGTTGTTGTTGTGGTGGTGGTTATGGTTGTTGTTGTGGTGGTGGTTATGGTTGTTGTTGTTGTGGTGGTGGTTATGGTTGTTGTTGTGGTGGTGGTTATGGTTGTTGTTGTTGTGGTGGTGGTTATGGTTGTTGTTGTGGTAGTGGTTATGGTTGTTGTTGTTGTGGTGGTGGTTATGGTTGTTGTTGTGGTGGTGGTTATGGTTGTTGTTGTTGTGGTGGTGGTTATGGTTGTTGTTGTGGTGGTGGTTATAGTTGTTGTTGTTGTGGTGGTGGTTATGGTTGTTGTTGTTGTGGTGGTGGTTATGGTTGTTGTTGTGGTGGTGGTTATGGTTGTTGTTGTTGTGGTGGTTATGGTTGTTGTTGTTGTGGTGGTTATGGTTGTTGTTGTGGTGGTGGTTATGGTTGTTGTTGTGGTGGTGGTTATGGTTGTTGTTGTGGTGGTGGTTATGGTTGTTGTTGTGGTGGTGGTTATGGTTGTTGTTGTGGTGGTGGTTATGGTTGTTGTTGTTGTGGTGGTGGTTATGGTTGTTGTTGTGGTAGTGGTTATGGTTGTTGTTGTTGTGGTGGTGGTTATGGTTGTTGTTGTGGTGGTGGTTATGGTTGTTGTTGTGGTGGTGGTTATGGTTGTTGTTGTTGTGGTGGTGGTTATGGTTGTTGTTGTGGTGGTGGTTATGGTTGTTGTTGTGGTGGTGGTTATGGTTGTTGTTGTTGTGGTGGTTATGGTTGTTGTTGTTGTGGTGGTTATGGTTGTTGTTGTGGTGGTGGTTATGGTTGTTGTTGTGGTGGTGGTTATGGTTGTTGTTGTGGTGGTGGTTATGGTTGTTGTTGTGGTGGTGGTTATGGTTGTTGTTGTGGTGGTGGTTATGGTGGTACAGTGGTGGTGGTGGTATAATGGTGGTGGTGGAGGTATATTGGTGATGGTGGATATGGTTGTTGTTGTTGTTGTGGTGGTGGTTATGATTGTTGTTGTTGTTGTTGTTGTGGTGGTGGTGGTGGTTATGGTTGTTGTTGTTGTGGTGGTGGTTATGGTTGTTTTTGTTGTGGTGGTGGTTATGGTTGTTGTTGTTTTGTTATTGTGGTAGTGTTGATACTTCTCTTCACCCTAACATTTTAAATCTGGAGCAACCGATTCCTCCAAACTATTCCAAGCAAGTAACAGGCCACCATTATTATTATTGTTTATATATAGCCCTGTTTCCTGGCATACACTGCAGGAATCAAGGCGCTTTAATGTATATATGTACCAACAGTATACGAACCCTTTAATTAAATCAGTAATCATATTTTTTTCCTTCAGCGTGATTGATCCAGTTCAGTTCAATGCAGTTACAGAAAGGCACCAAAAATTTCCAACTCTTATACAGTATCTACACACGTCGTTCATGCTCTAATGGATTTAAAATGGCTCGACCCGAAATGTCCGTTGCTTTTACCATTTTTCGCGATATTGCAGAGAATTAATGAAACATATATGCCTCGCCCCTCCGGCACAAATAAAAATAAAAATGGTTGAAGCAAGGTTCCAGCCTCCAGGGTAATTTGTACATCGAGAAAAATAAATAAATAAATAAATAAAAATTGTCAAAAGTGCATGTCGTTCTGAACTTTTCTTGTTGTTATTATACAGCTTTTTGTCTCTGTGTCTGAATCCTTGGGGGTGTATGGGGACTGTATACAGTACATACAGTCGCGGTCATATAATATTATAATCATCCATATAGGGGTAACATACGTAAGAGTTTGACAGCTTCTCTCTGTCCCTTAGATGATAAACTTTCCAATAAATAGGTTGACTACCATCTTTTAATTTAATACAAGCAGCTACACACTATTTAAAACAATAACATCATAATTATGTGAACGTGAAAACATTAGACAGTAAATTATTTGAGATACCCATATATGGATGATTATTATTGACCGCGACTGTACATGGCAATGGTGGGAAATCTGGAGCAACTGATTTTTCCAAAGTATAATATGTCTGGAAAAAAGGATCAGATGAATATATAATTATAATGGTGGCCTGTTGTTGCCTAGATTAATATATAGTTTGGAGAAATCAATTGCTCCTGATTTACCAACACTGTACTGTACTGCATGCACTCTTAATTAACCTGCCTATTATCCAAACTTCATCTCCTTTTTCATTCTTATATTCACACCTTAGCAGTTATCCCATTAACTTATATAGTACGTACGGTCTCTCTGTGATGATTAAAAGCGTCTTGTGTTAGCCAGGACTATATCTGTGAACCTTGCTTTGTATTTATATTTTGATGTTTCATTTTACTGTCGAAAAGTTGATAATGTAATAACACGTAGAGAAGTCAGATTATGTTTTTTTTTTTTTTTTTAATTCTTGCCACAATATCATATTCAATTTAGTTTGGATCATCTAGAATACATTTTCCAACTACGGTGTACGATTTGATGAGATTTTGGGTGATAACTTTCCTGTGAGATCACCACTATACATACATACATACATACATACATACATACCCCTAAATCATATATCCCCCATCCCGTGGAATTGGGAGAGGAATTACTATTGGCTGTGTTGGCTTAAACAGTTTTCCAACTTTGATTTGATTAAATTGCAACACTATGTAGCCTACAGTCAAAATCAAAAGTTCACCGAGTATTTCCTTCCATTACAATATTGTTACTGACAAAGTACTGACATGGACCGTAAGCTGTGATGAATGTCAAGGCGGCAGACGTTGTGTGGTGGGAGTCAAGTATTATCATTAATTGTCATATTGATTATTATTATTATTATTATTATTATTATTATTATTATTAAAGGATTGATTAATACGATGATGAAGGAAATTTCGGCTGTACCTTGTGGAGACAGAGCTTATAATTGTCACGTTAATAACAGTATACAACTAAACCTATAATAGATGGTGGCCAAATCATAAATATGTCAGAATATATCTTGGTTAGACTACCTTGGTGAGTCAACTTAATCATCTCCCATGCAGACTCCACACGCGTAATAACCCTATATACAGATTTTGAGAAGAGTTAATTGAACACTAACAGTCCTGATGTATGTTATGGCTGTAAATCCCGAGTGATAAGCAAATTTTGTAATAACCTGAAATCTGTTCTGTCCATTTTCATTCCTCTATTTCAATCACGCGTTTATTTTATTTTATTCCTTTTTAGAACAAAGGTATCATATTCTGAGAAAAAATACAGAAATATGTGCTGTGTGTTAAATGTTAGAAACTCATTAACACGATGTATATTGCAACACCCACCACTCTTCATTCTATGGGTCATGTGAACAAACAAACCCATGGGCTAAGTGTTGACGATGACTGGTTCGATGGATACTACAATGAGCCATCGTCTTCATTATCCTTTTATCCATGATAAAATAAACGGACGAATATGATGTCATTAACGTTTGTCTTATGATTCTGTTTGCTAACCCACGAGGTTTGATTATCATTCACAGTGACTCCTGCTTGGCTTACTGATTCTACCAAGGATATCCGTTTCGTCGATTCCATAACAAAATACTGATGGTGACTTTTCAGACTCCCAGGGTCGTAAACGCAGACCTTTACGACCGTAATAATTTTTTCTGAGGTTTACTGATAAATAGTTGAGGGGACTATACCTTTCACAATATATTGCATATCACAACATTCATTCCTGAACATACAAGAAGACATAAGGTGCAACTTTCTAGTACAAAAGGTTTAGTTTAACATGGGAAAACATAAAAATTCTATTAATGTATTTGCGAATATGTGCGAGAAAATCACGCAAGTTATTTTCTAATTATTTAGTGTTATTACTACTATATAAATGATACAGATTACATTACAGATTCTTCGGTGTACTAAATTATGAAGTTTTTCTATTCGTACTGTAAATTATGATATAAACAGCTCCAAACATGAATTTCATAGTTATAAAGAATAGTTATACTAGGCAAGTACTGTTAGCAACGAGCATTATTACATCTTACCGACAGAAGCTATGTCTCGTAGAAATGCAAGTGTTCTATTTATATATTGCTGGATACACACACACACGAAAAGCAGCAAACTTCCGAGACATCACATAAAGCAGTATGAAATCCGAGTCACACCTTCCTTTAGTGACGTCCGAAGAGAGACTAAACTGTTGTGGTTGTGTGTGTGTGTGTGTGTTGGGTTCCCGGGTGCCAGTGCCACGTGCTGGATGGTTGCCAAATGTCGTAACACACACACAGTCATTACGGAGAGCTCCATGTGATGACCACCTTGCAAAAAACATATGAAATTAAATTACCATCAAAATCGGCAAAGAGAGAGAGAGAGAGAGAGAGAGAGAGAGAGAGAGAGAGAGAGAGAGAGAGAGAGAGAGAGAATCACATAATATATAAGTTGCCTATAATTAACAAGTGTCACCAATAATGTGGGTCTTTTTTTTAACCCTTTGGCTCATATTCTTGGGTCGTACACTATTACCTATGAATTGGGCAAATATTCAGTTTGTGTGCTAAGAATTTATTCACACAAACAAACTTCCGTATTTTATTTGCTTCCTGTTGTCTATCCCCCCCCCCCCCTTTCAAAGTCACTACCCACACAACTTTCCTAACTTCTCTCCTTCATTCAGCTCTCTCTCTCTCTCTCTCTCTCTCTCTCTCTCTTCAAGGGAAACCTCTGTATTAACCCTTCATTCAACACAAACGACTCCTCACATACACACCCACATTTACTAATTAATTTCACTCTTCCTCTCTTGAATTTCAGCTTTGCGAAACGGACACGAAATCTTAGAACACATTAACCAGACGAATAATATTATACCCATCACCAGTCTTACTATACATTTCCGAATCATTGTGACTGGTAAGAATGGGCTGAAAGAAAAATATATATCCTGTATAGTGAAATTCCCCATATATAATAGTCTGTACTTTAGAAATTCAGCATTGACGTTTTCTTTGATGTTTTCCCAGTAGAGAGAGAGAGGGCGAGAGAAGGACTATGGAGGTTGAAATGGAAAATAATCGTTTTGGGCCAGCTTAATACTAGGCCTATGCTATCTTGTTGGACTCATAATCTATTGACTGGGAAATTGAATCCACTCAGAAGAGGAGCTGAATATAATTTGTTGCGCTTTAGGTTGTTTTCATTCGATCTGTTGTGACCTAAACGAGCTTCGTCCATCAAACTTTGCTGATGGATGATTGGACATGTGACATAATCCTATCAGTCAATATATTTTGATGGTTCCAGGTAAAAGTCCAAGGTCAAGAATGGATGATACATATTTTTGGCATATTATTGGGAGTGAAATATGGGTTAGTGAATTTAGGTTTATAGTGTCCGGCTGATACGTAAGGAAAGTGTAATTGTTTGGTTTTAATTTGACTTGAGTGAAACATATAGATAACAAATGTCAAAATTAGATGTTTCTTATCATACATTCTGACATTCGTAACGTAAGAATAGACAAATATTATTTATACATATGTATAAAAATAATTATGGGTTGGTTGCTATAATATCCTGTAACTCTACATACGATTTTTCTTTTTTCTTTGTAGTCGGACACTGGCTGATTCAACATAGGTTTCATGGTCGCCACCGAAGCACTGGTCATCACCAAACCACACACCCCAATGACTTCTTAATTGGCACCTCGATCGCTGCAGGGAAAGATGTGAAGGTAAGTCACCAATACTACCACTGTTTCAAATATACAAATGTAATAGTGTTCGTTGTTTTTCTAAAAATTCAGTACAGGAAATCATTTAAATCATCAACAGTGTTAGATACAACAGTATCCAAGTTTGTTAAAAGACATATAACGATATGGGACGTTATCACCCAGGATGATTGAAGACTCAGTGTGCAGTACAAGGTAGTTTATTGGTAGGTAACACTTGGGTAACAGGTTGTGGTGAATCAAGCAGCGTGGTGTGTGAGTGTGTTTGGCTCAGAGTAGCGAGGGGAATGGAGAGGTGTTCGCGTGTCTGTAGCCAGGAGTCAACTGGACTCTCTGTCTCACCTGTGCGGGAAGGTGTGGGAAGGTGGGAAAACGGCTGGGCCAAGTGAGGGTAGAGACGCGCAGTGTGAGAATGGTGTACAGCTTGCTTGATTCACTACAGTACCCCCCCTCCCCCAAAAAGAATTTTGAGAGGAGTGAAGGTAATAAAAATAAATAAATAAATACACATATATACATATATTAAAATGGGGACAACCTGGAAACATACTCATGAGCCATGCTTGCTGGGTAGTGTTGCACAAAAGAGTACGTGTGAGGCGTGGATTGTCGTACGGTCGAGAAAGGCAAGTGTGTGACTTAATAGTAGGTGCAAGATGTGTGAGGCTGGTTGTCGAGTAGGTGCATGTCTGTGTTGGCTAGCATGGATATATATTTATGGGGTCGCTTGATGGTACGTCCTGCACGTGTAGTAAACCCAACAGGTACCATGTCTGGCTCGTTCTCCTGTGGCAATATCTGTGGTGATGGTGGTGTGACTGGGCATGTAGGTGTCCGTGGCCGGCCGTGGGGGCTGACAGGACGAGGGGGAGTGGCAGGTACGACATGAATAATAGGAGGCTGGTCCTGAGGGAGATTAAGAGGGATTACACATATAGAGTCATTTGGTAGAGGGTCGGCAGGCGTGGGGGATGGGTTGAGTGGGGCAGGTTCAGGTATAGGATTAAGCGGGGGTGCGGGTGGGGGTGTAGGTGAGGCGGGTTCAGGTAATGTAGGAGGGGTAGGTAGGTAGGTACGGTTGCATAACGGTCAGGGGGTTTAGGTGTCCCTACGATTGATGGTGTGTGAGTGGAGGTTGATGGTTGTGATTGTGATGTGTGAGTGGAGGTTGATGGTTGTGGTTGTACGTGTGTTGGTTGTGGGGAGTTGTCCTGGGTAGTAGTGTGGGGGGGGGGTCGTGATGGTGAAGGAGGGGGAGAGGTGCGAGTGTGTGGTGCACCAGTGTGTGCCGGTTGGGGTGGAGGTGGGGGTGTTGGTGTAGTATTGTGTGCATTGGGTCGGTTGTATGATGATAATGGTGGTGGTGAGGGTATGCCTGTGTGTGGGGAAGCAGGTGTTGGCTGAGTGGTTGGGGAATGGGTGGTGATGGTTGGTGGTGGAATGTTGTGTGTGTTATACCATTGTTGGTACACTGTGAAGGGAGGCTGTGTGTGTGTGAGTGGGGTAGGCATAGTAGGGGTTGGCAGCAGAGGGCGCCTTGGCTGCGTGACGTCGTGGTGAGGTGGTGGTGGACGTGTGTCCTGCTGCTGCTGTTGGTCAGACTGTGTCACCGCCGGTTTCACGCGTTGCCAGGAAGTCCTGTATGGTTTCCCCCCGATCTGCAGCGTTACTGTCGCCTCGTCCCTCTTGATGACCCTATGTGGTCCATTGTACGGCTGCTGCAGGGGGGTCCTGTGCGCGTCCGTCCTGAGGAACAGTTGTTCTGCCCTGCGGAGTAGTGGTTGTTCATAGGTAGGGTGGTGTGACTGTTGTCTTGTTGGTGTAAGTGTTGGTGTTGCCATGATCCTCTTCAGAGCTGGGAGAAAAGATAGGTTGGAGGTGTCTGCCGTTAGGTCTACCACTTGGCTGGGCAAACTCAAATCCTCCCCGAACGTCAATTCCGCAGGTGAGTGGTTCAGGTCCTCCTTGACCGTCGACCTGGTCAGCAGGATGAGAGGCAGTGCATCCACCCACTGTTCAGGCTGTATCGCCCTGAATGCCTCCTTCAGCCGGCGGTGGACCCTCTCGACCATACCGTTGCTGCAGGGGTGATAGGCAGTGGTCCTGTTCCTGTATGTCCCCAGGAACTCTAGCATTTCTTGCCACGCCCTTGACTCGAACTGAGTCCCCTGGTCCGTGACGATGCACGCCGGAGGGCCGAAGTTAGCCACCCAGTCCTGGAGAAAGTGTCTTGCCGTGATGTCAGTCATGGGGGCTGCCGTGCACCATCTTGTCGTACGGTCGACGCACGTGAGTAGATATCTGTATCCCCGTGATGTAGGGAGTGGCCCCAAGATGTCTACATGTACCGTGTGGAACCTTGAAGTGGGTGTTGGGAAGTCATGTATCGGTGGGCGTGTGTGTCTACCAATCTTGGAGAGTTGGCATGCCGTACACTCTGACACCCACTCCTTGATTTGCCTCCTCATGCTTGACCAGACTGCACGACGCGTGATTAACCTCTGGGAATCAGCGACCCCTGGGTGGTTGAGATTGTGGAAGTGGAGGAATGTGGTTCTCCTGAATGGGGCCGGAATGTATGGTCTAGGAGGGCCACATGAGACATCGCACCACACTCTCACGTTGGGCTCGGCTGCTGTCATTTCCTCCAGCTTCAGACCTGTGTTGCCTTGCAGTAGCTGATGTAGTTCCTCGTCTGTTTGTTGGGCTGCAGCTATTTGTCTGATGTCGAAGGGATGGCCTAGGTGGACTGCCATGACCGTCTGTGTCAGAGGTGTAGCCCGGGATAATGTGTCAGCCACTGCGTTGTCCTCACCCTTTATGTGCCTTATATCGGTGGTGTATTCTGATATGTATGCCAAGTGACGGATGACTCTTGGTGACCAGTTTGTCCCCAGCTGCTTCATGGAGGTCGTGAGTGGCTTATGATCAGTTCTGATGTGGAATTGCCGTCCCTCAAGGAAGTGGCCGAAGTGACGTACTGCCTTGTACATTGCCACGAGCTCCCTGTCAAAGGCACTGTATTTCTTCTGTGGTGGGTCGAGACGCTTGCTGAAGAACGCTATTGGGCGTAACGTCCCCTCGACGTCTTGTTGCAATACTGCCCCAATAGCGTCCGCTGATGCATCAGTGTAAATGGAGGTAGGTGCGTGGGGCAGGCTAGCAAGGTGGTGCTGGCGAGCCTGCGCTTGATGCTGGTGAATGCCGCCATTGCCTCGTCATTCCAACTCAGCTTCTTCTGCGAACCCTTGTTTAGTCCTTTGATTAGGTCATGTAGTGGAGATAGTGCTTCTGCAGCGTGAGGGACAAACCGGTGATAGTAGTTCACTATCCCTAGGAACTCTCTCATCTTCCTGGCGGTGTTGGGTGGGGGAAAGTCCCTGATGGCCTCGACCTTCTGTGGTAGTGGCGTGATTCCCTGTGACGTCACCCTATGGCCCAGGAAGTCTACTTTATCAGCCCCCAGCACACACTTTGATGGGTGAATCTTCAGTCCATATTCCTGTAATTTATTGAAGAGCTGTCGAAGGTGTTGGGCATGATTGTCGTGGTCACTGGATGCCACTAGGATGTCGTCGATGTATACCACAACGAAGTCCAAGCCCCTGACTACCCTATCCATGAACCGCTGGAAGGTTTGGGCAGCATTTCTCAGGCCAAAGTTCATGGCAGGGAATTCGAATAAGCCGAAGGGTGTGGTAATGGCAGTCTTTTTAATATCTTCCTCTGCTACGGGAATCTGGTGGAAGGCACGGACTAGGTCGATCTTCGAGAAAACAGTACACTCCTGGAGCTTGGAGTGGAAATCCAGGACATGGGGTATAGGGTAACGGTCTGGTGTCGTTACGGCGTTGAGTGCACGGTAGTCACCGCATGCCCTCCATTCGCCTTCCTGTGCTTTGGGCACCATATGGAGTGGAGATGCCCATGCACTGTCTGATGGACGTGCTATCCCTTGTTGCAGCATGACTTGGAATTCTTTCTTTGCTGCTTCCAGTCTCTCCAGTGGCATCCTTCTGGGTCTGGCGAAACATGGTGGAACGGTCGTGACGATGTTGTGGCGTACTCCCGGATCTTTGGGCTGACAATCGTTGGTGGCCGACAGTAATTGAGGGAACTCCTGGAGCAGCTGGTGATACTCGCTTGTCTTGGTGATGTGGGTGATGGTGGGTTGTGACTGGTGGCATGATTTGGTTTGTATGTGCCGGCCCGTCGTTTTGTGTAGCAGCATCCTGCCTTTCGTATCAATTAACAAATCATGTGCTGCCAAGAAGTCCAGCCCTAGGATTGGGTACTGTACATCTGCCACCACAAACGGCCACACAAACCATTCCTCGGTGATGAGGGAGACGCCTTTACTTCTTGTGCCATATGTAGCGATGGGTGATCTATTAGCTGCCAGGAGATCGTACGCCATGCTGGAGGGTCGCTGTTTCTCCCGATAAGTGGGAGGAAGTACACTGACTTCCGATCCTGAGTCCACCAGGAACAGCTCCGTCGTTGCTAGGTCCTCCACCCACAGGAGAGTGCGGCTGTGAGGTTCAGTGGTGTATGACCTGGGGGGGTATGCCTGTGGGTCCCCAGGCGGATGTGTGGTGTCAGACACTTAAGGGATATTCATCCAAATAGGAGGTTGTTGCCAAGGGTCGTGAAGTGGGAAACGAGCAAGTGAGGATAATGGTGTTGTAGATTGCTATGCAGGAGTAAATATATCAAGAGTTAACATAGTATAATATCCAGTCTGTTGAGGAATGGATTAATACAAGAAGGATATCGGTACCCCCTGTGCAGTCCAATGTGAATGACATATCATATGATCTGGCAAAATCTACCTCATAACCCTGTCCCGCTATCAGTTTAATGATTGTCGATGACGTCACGATTAGTCACACCTATAGAGTTGGGCAAATGCCAACCTTCTCCATTCAGCCTACTCTCGCTGAGTCGGACAGTTATGTATCATTCTTAGATGGTAGACGGTATACCCACTGTAAAGGGTGACTGCATGTAACCGAAATTGTCTGGCATATACTTTTCTTCTGTTGGTGTGGGTTTCTTTTCTCCTTACTATCTGCGTTACAAACATGTACAGACAGTATACTACTCATAAAAAAATAAACAATATTATTTCTTTGACAATAAGTAAATAGTGGTCTTGATTTGATAATTCACCTGTGTGTCTGACAGTTTCATCATCAACTGTACACCAGCAGAGTCATTTTCTTCACGTGTTGTAGCATATCGATTCTGGTAACAGTGTCTCTGACGTCAGTTGTGGTTTTTGGGAGGAAATTGGTCATCTCGTCGGCACACTTTGAACAATTTGTTAATGAGACGAAGCATGAGTTGTAACAGTGTATGGAGCACACCAGCCTTTCCCCTAATCTCCACCCCATAGCTTAAGTATGTACAGTCGTCATCAGAAATTCGTCCCATTCAGCTCGAGTTAGAGGAGCCTGGTAATCTGCTAACACACTATGAGAGTTGACAAATATGGATTAAATGTATAATACTGAAGATCATTAGCCTTTTAAATCATACTTTTCAACTCTCATACAGTGTTACCAGATCTCCAGGCTCCTCTCACTCGAGCTGAGCGGAACGAATATCTACTGCCGACTGTACAATCGTCAGCAGAAGTTCGCTGCAGGTCTACTCCCACGGTGTGTGTCCATTGGTCTGGCAATACTTAAAAAAGAATAGTTGCCACATGTGCATTTAAATTATGTTTACGACTGTTTTATTGTTTTCAGTGTCCCTAAAGTTGGATTAGATTTTTTTTTTTTTCGTGTATAGCTTTATTCCATAGCGTAAGAAAACGTAGAAGAAAATGTAGAAACTGACGTATGAGAAAAATACCGTAATATTTCAGAATAATCTAAGTGCAACCCTCTTCCCGCTGACCCGATGAGTCCCCCGCTCCCTAACCTTCGTCCCTCCAAGGCTCCAACCCTCCAACAGGCTCCAAGGCTCAAACTCGCTCAGTCAGACAGTCACACCATCTCTCTCTCTCTGTCGTGTTGCTTGTCTATATAGCCAATGTTGAATTTAACATGTTGGGGAGTTTCCCAAAATGAATTTTAAAAGCTATTTCGCTTAATAATTATCCGTCTTCATCAGCCATTGACCACTGCCAGATTGATATTCTCCACTGGTGAGAGGTTCAGCACCTATAACCCCTTTTTTCTCCCTATAGAAAAAAAAAAAGTCTTTCATCTACCCACACATCATCAATAATAATACTTTACCGGCCATTATTATACCTTTTCTTCTTGTCTCAATCAGTTCTATCATACAGTGTATCTTCGTCCCTGTGTTCTCATTCCATCTGTTATATTTTTCCAACATCTAGTTTTCGTTCCCACCTATAGCTATCATGCAGGTCTCCTTGAGTTTATGATTTTAAATGTTGGTGTATAATTTACATGATTTTTCCAGTCGATGGCTACTGTCTGATTATGTATACACTGACATCTTTGACCATTTCTCGAACTACGGTCCCAGCTTCCTTCATCCCTTCCTCGGAGTTACTGAACTTGTGTTAACAGTGTTTTGATCAAGGTTATAGCAGCCAAAATATAACCAGAGGAAGAATAGGGATAATAAAAATTATGGCGTTAGGAATGCAAATGAAAGAATATCTAGTCCCGATTGGTTTACATACGGGGTTAGTGGCTAGTGCCGCGAATAGACTGATACTAAATTCTAAAACAAGAGAGAGAGAGAGAGAGAGAGAGAGCGGGAGGTGAATGGTAATAAAGATACCAAGAGGGAGGAAGCTATAAGTTATAGTTTAGGGAGCGGGAAGTATTTAAGTTGCAGTTCGGTTATTCTGAAATGATAAGTTATTTTTCTCATAGGTCAGTTTCTACATTTTCTCATGCTAATAAATTAATTTCTATCCGAAAATATTACGTATGCCAACTTTGGGAAAAATGAAAATAATAAAAATATATAACCATTTAAATGTACATATATATGGCAACTATTCTGTGTACAGTATTGCCAGACCAATTGACTCACACCATACGAGTAGATTTGGAGCGAACTTCTGCTGACGACTGTACAATTTTAACAGAACCGATATTTTCCACGGCGTGGTCGTAACTTTTGTGACTGATTGTACACTACCTATCCACACTAACCCAAAAAAATTCCAAAATTAACCACAAATGAATCCAAAATGCAATACTTAGGATAATGAAAGATATCACAAACTGTATAGAGGAGTGGTGTTTATTCCGAACATCTTTAAAACAAAATATTCTTGGTCGAAAGTTGTGCACCAGTGAGTGCAGTGTATGAATGTACGGTAAATACACTATGAAAATAAAATCTAAGGAATGACCAACAATAATTTGAGGTTAGAATTCTCTTCAATTTACTGCTCTCGGTATGGCAAATTGGGAAAATCTTCAACCTTACATGTGGCAACAGCGAGTATTGTCGTCTAGTGAGTATGTATATCTCAACCAGCAGTACTACATCACAACCATTCGAGGTAGCATATACATTTGTCTGCTGCTTCTGCACTTCCTACAGACTCAACAATATGTTTTCCATCTTTATCAAACATTTGAAAGTAACATACTTCTCTAACTTATCCTTTGATAGTGTATCTACTCTTAGCTTATATGATGAATGCGTAGGTGCCACGTTTTCACAGGACATCATGGTCTATAATTTATACCATTAGGATATCCAGGGATATGGATGAGTGCACAATAATAATATACACGCGTGTCATTTCATTAACTAAAAGAAATCAAATAATCCATAGCAAATAGGCATCAGAGCTCACGTATACATGCGCGCGCAGCTCCGACAGATGTATGATAAGTTTCCTTAACTTTCATCACGTACAGAAATGTATCGATCTGTAATAAATTGATGTTCAGGAATATGAAATAGGGTTGCTAGTAGTATGAACATTGTTTTATTACCAAACTAATAACGTGCATGAGTTAGACTTAGTTAGGCCTTGCATACAGAATATGTAAGGCCATCTGTATGAAGCGAGGTGAACGATAAGCTGAGGCAGACACACATGGCGTAGTTGGGGTCAGGTTGGTGAGGGGGGTAGTCCGGGCAGACCTTGCAGAGGGGCAGGTGGAAAGTGTCAGTGCTCGTGGTCTATTATCCAAAGTTACATCCACTCCCATCTTCTTCGTTACCCACTTTGTTGTGTATTTTTGTGCTCGTTTTTTCGCCTGTATCCCACTGGCTGTAGGTGAGTACCTTTAGGTTGGTGCTGCTTTGTTATCAGCCTTGTTTCTGCTTTGTTCACAGAAATGTTTTGCGCATGCGCAGATTCTGAACTCGTACCCGTATGGATATTTAGCGGACTCGTATGTTTGTGATTGAAATCGACCTTTTACAACCGACTCTCTTCAGACTTATTCTGTTCAAATAAACTCGAATGTATTATAATAAAACAAAAAATAAGTGTATTAATAGTAAACAATGCCTGTAAATTGTTAGGGTTGTGGGTCCTGGTGATAGCGGTGTGGAGCACTGTGGAGTGTGGACTGTGTGGTAGACTGGTAGTATGGTACACCCAGACCCAGTCAGACAGTCACTCCGACAGCAACGAGTAACGAGTCCCACGGTCCGCCCCCTCGAGTCTCGTCTGAGAACTGGCAAGCTGGAGTTTCCTCCCACCGCCACCTAAACAACTTTGTTTACATTTGATAAAACTTTGCATTAACCTACCAGGATTTTTTTTAACGATTAACATACTTTGTAATCTTACTCTTGGCGCAGTATTTTTCCCAAAGGAAAGTAAACAGTAATATTGTGTGTACAACCTTTATATCCTTGGCAGCAGTGATCAATAATACGGGGTATGCTGCTGGTACTAGTGAGATCAGAGGAGCCAGCCAGGGTTGGCATAAGGCAGGTGTAGAGTGGTCGGATGGTGCAGGTTGTCGGTTACTCTATTGTTTTATTTTTTTATTATATATGTATGCATACAATATAAGAAACATTCCAATAAGTGCAGCTGTTTTGTTCTTATTAAATTCAGAGGAAGGACAAACACGACTTTTAAGTTCGCAGGTAGTTGTCCTTACTTTGTTGTATGGAAGCTGAGTATGCACTACTATACAGCTGAGTGACCAACCCTATGTTACTTATTCGATATGCACCGTAGGAGGGGTGATATATATATATATATATATATATATATATATATATATATATATATATATATATTAAGTGGGTGTAGTAGTGTTGGCAAATTTTGAGAAACTGATTCCTCCAAACTATTCCAAGCAACAGGACACCATTATTTTTGTTAATCTGGCCCTGTTTCATGGCATATTAAGGAGAAATAAGTAGCCCTCAAATGTCCAAAAAATATACGACTCCTTCAAGGGTTTGGGCGTCCCTTTTGCTTGAGCCATTCTCTTTCAGTTCTTTAACTATCCCTCCTTTCCTTCTGTTTCCTGCATACTTGCTGACCCACCTCTCTCGTCATACAGTCCGGGTAATACAGATCTAGGGCTGTCTTTTTAGTTCAATCAATTATTATTCAATATGGACGATGTAGACTAATTTGAGTGTTCGTTTAGGAATTTATTGAAAGAATTGCAGTTTTGTAGCAGTGTTGTCAGATCCGGCTAGGTCTTTACTACGGTTATTTCCCGGTAGTTTGCCCAGGTTAGATCCCGGTAGTTTGCCCAGGTTAGGTCCAGGTAGTCTGCTGTGGTCTAGGTTAGGTTAGGTAAGGTCAGGCTAATTTCAAAATGCCCCATTTCAATATGCCCTATCTTGGAAATGGGGCATTTGCGGAGGAAATGCTATAGAAGAAAATAGTCCATAGAAAAAATTAGTATGGTCTAAATAAGTGGGTAATGAAGGTAGAAAAACCGTACGCGATCGGCAATTCTTTCAATATTTACCTTTGTGGGTAAGAGCTTTAATCGAAATTAAGGTTTTGAGGTTGCAGAGATATCGATATTAAGGATAGTATTTTGAGTGCACACTTCTCTACTCATTTCTTCATGTTTTCTGTTTGGCCTAAATTGCATGAGAACGATCTGTAACACCAAAACGTCATATACACTTTAGTATTCAGTAATAGGCGATCCTAAGCTTGTAAAATTTTACAGATGGTAATAAGTTTCATATGCTGTAGGCTGTATTCTGTGTTGGTGCATTAACATTCTCACAGCACATCCAAGTGGCTTGGTTGGAGATTAGAGACACCGACTTTTTGGGAAGGGATTTCGGGCTGTATTTATGGCCTAGTTCAGTAGGATATTGCCATTTCTATAACGTATACTCTAGTATTATAAAGCAGAATGTGATCAAGCCTCTCCTGTCTGTGTAGGCTTTCCCTCTTGATGTGTTTCTCCAGCAGTAAATGTTTTTTGTGTGTCAGCACCAGTTTAAAACTATCTACCGTTATTGTGGATATGCATTAATGTAATTAGTTTGTCACTCCTAGGCAATGAACTACTGCTGTTAAAGTGTTATACTAGAACTAATTTCTGACCTAGCACATGTTTATATTGTGTGAGGCTACAGGTTAGCTCGGCCAGTGTTTACGTTGCCTACTGTAAAGTGCAAGGGGGGGGGGGGTTAGTTGGGAAATGTACAGACAAAAATATATCTGCACGTCGAGAAATAAAAGGTGTTGTACACCCCATCGCTAGCTATTATAATTATGAATATTACTTTGTCTTGAATTAAACATTTAATAGAAAAATTAGTTGCCATTCTTTCCTTGGAACTTGAGACCTAATGATACTCGTGCTGCCTTTAGCATCGAAGAGACAATAAGGGGAGAGGTAAAGAGTGTATGCTAAAATTTAGTTTAAATTTGAAATGTTAACATGGTTAGCTTTGACAGTTTGTCAATTATTAACACATACATTTGTATGGTTCTGTATGATGGGTGATTACAGAACTAAATCGTGTTGCCAGCCTTTCTCTGGTTAGATTGTTACCCAGTTATCCCCCTTTCGCTCTTATATAGACATTGTAGTTTGAATAAGATATCCCAATCGGGAATAGAAGCCTAGACCAGCAATACTAATGTGAAACTAGAGTGATTGGACTATACCACAAAAGTCAAACAGTCTGGTTCTGTGTCGAACCCAAAGTTACACTTGAATGAAGTACAGTACACCTAAACATATTACCGAACACCGATCTCCTTTGATCGCACCATTTTTTTTTTTCCAAGTTTCAAAACATCAGTATTATCCAGTTCATGCTCGAGAACTTGAGGTTACGACGATACGGTTCAGTCACATTTGAATCAGAGTGAATCTAAGCCATGTTTTCAGGCGCAAGAAATATGGGCAGACAAAGAGAGGAGGGTGAAAATGGAGGGAAGGGGAGGAAGGAAGGACCGAGGTGTAGATCGAGGGACAGGCTGGGGGGAGAACATGGGGGAGACACTCAAATCTCGCTCCTTCCAATACTCCCACACTCTTCCACCTGTTAAAATATCATGCTAAATTGTTAGAATATCATGCTAAAGACGAAGCAACAATATAATCCGGTTTCATTTTGTCAAATTACATTTATTTGGGGGGGGGGGTAATTACATAGATCACCACGGCCCTCCGACCAACATTATAGAGTGATTCAGCCTCTCTATAGCCAGGATCTACGCCTATGCTGTATCCAGTGTATTGTGTACAGTCGCTCTTAAAAGTAAAGCCACCCTCGGACTGGACGTCTTGCAACTCGTGGTAAATCGGTTTGGTAACAGTATTAAGTTGTGCTTACGTCTGTGGCAGTGTTTGAGGAAGTTGTCCTGCTAGACATACACACTTGAATAAACTGTAGATGAGTTACTGAGACGAAGCACGAAGAAGGGAATCGAGCAGAGCCCCCCCCCCCCCCCTCGTCCCTAAAAGAAAGCTCTTCACTCCCAACCCTGATGTCAGGTACAGTCACGGTCAAAAGTCCTGCATCGGGTGAAAGAAAGTGAGAATTGGGAATGAATCTTTTGAACCAATATTATATAGATCAATAGCTATAGTTTCGCATCATTTTCGAATCAGTTTCTTTCGAAGGTGTTGCAGGACTATTGACCATGACTATACAATGTTACCACGCCCAATATCACACGTATGTTAAAATGCCTCGCCTGGGGGTGTTTACTTATGAGTGCAGAACTCGTCAGAATGATACCTAACCTATTGTTAACCAACATTAACCTTAGTACCGACATTAGTGAACAGCAAGAAACAGTTTATTATAGAACACAGAAATAACTTCACCATTTTTAATTGCAGCTGCATATTTGAATCGACTTATTAAAATCAATATGGATCCAGGTATTGATCATCTTAGGTTCCCGCTCCAATTTTCTTCACCTTTGATCAATTTATTCTACTTTTAATATGCACGTTTTTTGTTACAAATGTTGTGAGAAACATTTGACTCGAGTAACGTCACAACCCTCGCACAGGGTCCCACCATGGCCACCAACCCCGCCACTCCCATCCACACGCCCAGTGTTGCCAGTGCGGCGGTCACATCATTCTTCTTCTGGCGCGATATGTTTGAATGTTCTGATTTTATTTGTAATTTTATTCAGTAAGGGAAGTGGGTCGATCTATTGTAACCATTGCCATTTGTGGATGTTATTTCGAGACTCGTATACTATTGGAAAGTCAATCTATTGAGCTAAGCCATGTAGCCCTACTGATCGAGGTGTCGTGTAGTTGGCATCCCTGAACATTATTAATAGTGGTGACGGACTTGTGGCTTTACCTGTTGTCTAGCTGTTACATTACTTGTGTATGAAAATATGTAATTGTAATGGGTATGTAGTAGGCTATTTAATCAATATCCAGTGTAGGATATATATATATATATATATATATATATATATATATATATATATATATATATATTCAAACCACGTGGAAGTATAGTCGTCGTTACACACATTTACTATTAACTATGTAAATTCCCATGTGGTCATATATATATATATATATATATATATATATATATATATATATATATATATATAAGAATTTACATAGCTTGTAGTAAATGTGTGTAACGACGACTATACTTCCACGTGGTTTGAATTCGAATTAAGTTCATCTTTAACAACGTACAACAATTGGTCTGAATCGATAAGATACATTACATAGCCTACTAAAAAAAAAAAATGTTGCATGAGAACTAGATTGACCAAAGGCAAAAATAATTTTAAGTGTCGAAAATGTGAAGCTCAACATTAGACAACCTCATGGAAACCTAGGCTATCCGCAGCCAATAGGAAGCCGAGTACGAGTCACTTGACTAATACACTCGTCCAGTCTGACTCGAGCCGTGTTGTTGAGGCCATTTTCTGGTGCTACTCTCTGTTTTAACCCCATGTTATCACTGTATGGATTATCCCGGGACTTGCAGTTACATCCTATGCCGTTGTGAGTACACCCTTCTTAAGTATGCGTCATAAAAACAAAAATATGTTTACTTCATCAACGGTAACTTCTGTTGTCATCTGTTGTCTCTGTTGGAGCATGCGCAGTGAGTCCAGTGGTCGGGGCGGGCAAGGAACTGGGGTCCTGGGGATACTCGCTCGCTCTCTCTCATCTCCGAGAGGAGAGAGCCGGAGAGGAGGCACAGATGTAGCTGAACTGGATGGGGATAGTGTAGGTACATACGCGCTGCATGGTCTTCCGTTTCCACCATGCTATACTTAATGAAAATTGTCAAATCCGTGGGGCGAGATTATTTATGTGGTGATATTCACGTTTGAAGACTATTCAGAGACGAAATTCTGTACAAGTTTTTTTTTTTTTTTTTTCACTTCGAGTTTTCCGAATTCGCATGCATCTCTTTTATCTTGACATTTGCTAAATCGGGGGAACAATAATAATAATAATAAAAAATGTATTGTCAGCATTTCCCCTTGTATACAGGAGCTTTAACCTCTTTAATGCATTATTTTACCTGTGGTAAATGAGTGTCTAGAAATAGCCAGGTTGCAATTTAACTGATGACACTGCTTGGTTAAATGTTAACATTCTTTACCACAGAACAGACTTGTGCTTTCAATAATAAGCTTTGAGGGAAGTCAGCTGCGCTGCTGCAGCCACGTCTAGGAAAGTACTGCTACCGTGGGATCAAGAATGTTACCGATTCTCTAGTTTATTCTTTCTTAGCTATGGTGCTGGTTACATGTTTTTCCTATCACGACACCCAGGGCCCTCAGGCCAATCCAACTTTACCTTCTCTAAATTAAGCAAATTAGTTTTCTTCGCTTACAGCAGAGAGAGAGATATTCGGAAAAGGTCTATATCCTACAGCGGTATAACAATGGCTGTTACTGCTACTGCTGACGATGATTGTTGTTATCCTATCGGTATGAGTACTGGTTTACATTGACTTTAACCTGGTTCTTTCTCGAAAAGGTTCAATAGGTAACTATCCATATGATTTAAATTCACAGAAAGTTGACTCCATCTGTAATGATATTTGCTAAGAGGAGACAATTAAGTAGCACAAAACTCCCTTCGTAGCAAGGATTTGATATTGTACTACGACTCTACGAGTTGAAGCTATTACGGTGAACTAGGAATGTACAGTCAGCGGCAAATGTCTTGTCGCCTCCCTCAGCACTTTTTGAAGGATATAACATATAGTTTAATCATCGACCCCACACATTTCACCATACAGAATTATAATAACCAGGGGGAAAATGAAAAAAACTCTTATTTTTTAGTTTACGAGCCTGCGAAGCTTATATTTCCATACAGTACTTCATGAGTTGGCAGATGTGGAGACACTACTTTTGCCGCCGACTGTACAGTACTCTTCCTCACAAAAGTTTTCTTGAAAGTACACAAGTGCTCAAGAGACCGTTCGGAAGGAAATTTCTATCAAACTACCTAGGGTAATGGGAGGATAATTATATTATAATTTGACCCCTATAATGGCTCATACACGGTCAATATTCATGAACAATATTTAATTGTTATGGCTGAATGTTAATTATTGACAACTATACCGTCTATATCTGGGAAACGAGTACTGACAATAATGTCTGCTCATATAGGGTACAATTGCCAGCACTTATAACTGGTACAGGAGACGAGAAATGACGACGTTGACTGTACCAGTTATAAGTGCTGGCAACTGTACCTTAGCTGCAATATGATTTTGGCCGATATATTTTGCATCAATATTCGTGTAGGGGGAAGGGGTACTGCCTGCGGTGATGTTGGCAGTATTTTAAAGGGTTTGGGCGCCCCTTCGGCCCAAGTAATTCCCTTTTAATTCTGTAACTCGCTGATTTTCCTTCTTTTTCCTCTGTGCTTGTTGTCCCACCTCTCTATCACCCTCTCCCTCGTCTTACAGAATTTTCCAGGCCGAGGGCAGTCTTTCATCAAAAATATATACCACTAGTATAATATTATATTATACCTAGAAAAATTACTGGTGATGAAGTGGATTAAAATAACATGACCATAGAAATATACACACACACACACCAGAACATATAAAAATACGTGAAAACTTGGTTATTTTCACATTTATTTTGTAATGAGCAGCTCGGTTAATGACAAATTATTGCAAATGATGCCTGCCTTGAGGAAGAGCAACACTACAATACGATTTTTCGAAAATTAATGGTTTGATATTCGTACGTAGTAGTTAAGCTAAGAGTTACTCTGTAGCATGTTTCAATGAATATTGGAAAGAAATGCGCTTTCACTCACGCATAACGTACTCCTACTACAGCAAATAAATCTTAAACTTTATATTCTAGCTCTAGTGGGGGAATATAGTTATTAACTATATTTTCCAACCTCTATACTTGATGTTAAAAATTGTTAAATAAAGTTTTCTCACAGCTATGCATACATTCCCCGAGTATACTGATACTATGTGCATCTTTTGCCTATAATATGAACTGTAACCATTGAACATCGGGGCAGCAGTTTGGTAGCGTGGAAGCAGTCTCGACTCATGGCTAAAAAGCCTCAAGATTTGAAACTTGTCACTGTCCTTGTTGGGAGGGGCATCGTCCTCAATATCCTCAGTGAGCTGCATTGTCTGTTTGGTCATATTTTGTGGAATGCACTTGCACCACTTTTTTTTTCTTCAAGAGTTGTTACCTCCTTTACCTACCTCAACACTCCCTCTCTGATGTAGCTGCGGTGATCTCATGATATTTATTATAATTATGCAGTGCGGGTAGGTTTGTAATAGCTTGTCATATTATACTGTAGGGATTGCCTCTTAACTAAGGTAGTATAATGACACATAACACAGCTTACATGTAAAATCTCCAATTGATTATCAAAACGGGGAAACTAATATGTTTATCATTGTTACCAACCTTCACCCCGGCCATTGACCTTTAATATCATGAAACTGTAGCTTCTATATTTATAGTGTTTCTGTACTTCATACCTGCATATCTGCGTTTAATCCTCTGGTTTTGCACTAGTCTAAAAACTGGGGAGTAATAAATAACTTATCAGTTTTCGTCACGATTACTCAAGGTGCATAAAAAATTATCTTAGCTGAATTATTTTTTTAACTGATTCTGAAAGTCTGCTGTTGTGTAGTCAGTATGGCCAGAACGCGTGGCCAACCTTACTCCCTGTCGTACCGTTCCCAACCAGCCCCCAGTGTTGCCCTCTCGGAGATCATACCATAATATTATATAAGAACATTATTTGAGGATAACTTTGATTTTTAGGATTCTGTTAAGTAACCACAGTATTTAGGGGTTTAATTGATGGCTTGTATAATTATACCGAATAGCCTATATCAATGCAAATATTAAAGTAAAATTACTATTATGCTGCCTTTGTAGTTGAAACTGACCTGCTAAAAGTTTTATTTGTTGCTAGTACAGAATGAAATGATATGAATAATTCTCAATTAAGATGCGTGTTACAAAAATCTGTAATTAAGGGTATGCATCGGTTTTGTTACGTGTCGGTTTTGTTACGTGTCAATTTTGTTGTGACTCCAGTGTTGCCAGCTCACGCTAGTCTCGCACAGGGCTCCTGTTCCCCAGCTACCCTCAAGTGATGCCGCTCGGTTGAACGGAATTTCTCATTGGACCAGGTTGATCCCCCCCCCCCCATTCTCTCTCTCTCTCTCTCTCTATATATATATATATATATATGTATGGTGTGATGTTCCAGTTATTTCTGTATTGACCGATCGAGCTGTGTTCTACTCGAAGTTTAGAAAGTGGTATTATATGTTCTTAAGGGGTTGAAATAATTCCTTGAAGCATGTATCTTCAGTCACATGTTTGAAAATGTTAATGTTTTTCAGCTGTTATATCACTGCTCCATTGTTGCCAGATTAGCCTATACCACGACCCTCACACAAGGTCCATGTCACGCTTCCACAAGCCAATCCCCAGCCTGGCTCCAGTGTTGCCGTTCAGTGGCGTACGGTATTAATATACTATATCATTAATACCATAACAGTTTAGTTCATATCCACATCACTGATATAATTTTTACCCTTTCTCAAAATGGGGGGAATGAGCATTAGATCCATTGGATATCTTGTGAAAGGATTTGGTAGCTTACATAATATTCCAACCACTGTTGTGGGATGGTTGGGATGCCTACCAGCCAGGTTGTAAAATCTTTGTTCAGTTCTGAACCACACGGTCAATGTTTCGAAGCCTGAGAGGAATATTCACAGTTTCATGACTCCAGTCATGGACCATTTCTCTAAAAACCCTTGCTGTAGTTTTTCCATTCAGGGCTACCAACCAGGGCTGCCTGGTACGAGGACAGTAGCTTACCGTATCAATTTCTCGGTCTCATAATTGGCACATGTACTATAAGAAATATTGATTAAATTTGTAAAAGTTGTAAGAAATTTTACAAAATAAAATTGATATTAGTCAGCTTTGCATTGGTGGTGAGTAGGTTGGTATCCTTAATTCCATGGGAAATAATATTTAAAATTCCATATTAAATGGAAATGCAAATCTCACACTACCCCTCTTGGGACAACACCCAAATGATAATTACAAATAATGTTTCAATAGCTTTGAATCTGTTAATTTGGCAACAGTGTGTGGGTGGGTGTGAGGCTTATTGGTACTGGTAGGTGAGGTAGTCGGGTATTGCTCCCATCCACTATCTCTAACCAAGCTCCTTTCTTACCGATCACTGGCTACATTGACTGAAATACTAGTCTCTAATGCCAAATTTTCATTCACTCATTGTATGAAGTAATGATATGACCTTTGCTTTGGATTACAGCATTATTCGTATCTAACCAACCCTTCAAATTATGTAAGGGAGGTAGAAAACCTTGGACTTTTTAAAGATGGAGTTTGTAAAAATTGCTTAAGTGGTTACTGTTTACTCGTAATACATGACATTAACAATTTTTTTTATAAAGGTAAATAAACTCCAATAATACAGTCAAAGCTGCGTGTTTCGTTTCGTTCAGCCAAGGAAAGCTTCTCATTATCAAGTTCCGTGTTATAATAATTTCTATATATAATTAAATCCAATGATATTCATAGTGTACCACGGCATTTGTTTCATGTACGATATATTGATTAATAATGATGCATCACAATAAATTGCTTATGCCGGTTAAGCTAATTTAGTTAATATATAGTCCTAGTATCAGGAGCAGGAGGTAAACGGGTTTATAAAATGCCTTGCTCAAATCTCTACTTACTGAAGCAGACCACATTCGTCCATTCTACTTGCCACTCCCCAGTCAGACCTAGTGTTGCCAATATGTTGTTCACAATTATTTCACTTTTGTTGGTAACTTGGCCACGCAGGACAAGGTAAGATGGTAACAAATTTTAATGTTGATTGTATACAATAGGTCTTATATCTGTAATTGTCAGGTACACGGAACACATTCTTCATAATAATTTCATTGCACCCAAGGTAGTATTACTGTACAAATTGACATGTAAACCGAGTAAGGAGGGGACGAATAATTCAACTCGGTTAATGCAGCTTTTCCCACATACTTGAGAATAGGAGACAAGTCTACGGTACAACTTAAGCAAATTACATCAATGCTATAACCAGTCGCATGCGTTCTATTGGGCGTGAATATCTTATTGAGGGGAATTTTTACCTGATAACCAGAAAATACTTTAAGAAAAAATATAGGCACCCCTAAAGCACGATGCAGTTTGCCACACCACCCGAGGCATTCTGAAATCTGAAACAACTCGTGAAGTAAAGTGCGCGGTTGGTATCCCTGACCCTTTGTTGCTGGTGTGTGATAATTCGTCTGCTGGCAACTGACACCGTTGATGTTGACATACAGCATGTGTACTGTATAGTACACATAGTACTATACAGCTTGTAATTATATTGACAGTAAATATATACAACAAACATTATTTTCCTATACACACACACACACACACACACTAGAAGAGGGAGAGAGTAGTAAGAGAGTGGGCGAGGTAATGTAAAGGGGTACCAACCACACCACGTATTCACACCGTCTGTAGCAGTAGTGGTGGTCGTGTGTAAGGTATCAGAGCAAGGGGGTTGCCGAATAATTTTTAAGAGGGTGTGCATCTTCAATTAAGCTTAGTCTTTAACGAGATTTTCATTAGCAAAAGTTAATTAAACCATTCTTTGCATATGCGTATAGGCTACTCGTCATAATAAGCTTAATCAATATTAGTGCTGTTAATAATGCATGGTCATGGAGGTGTTGTTTGACGTTTTTGGTATATGAAAACTGAATATGTGAGGTTTTGCTGGATGAAAACTACAAGGTGCAAACATCGTTAACCGGGTTTAATAATGAAGGGCTACCAACCTACATGGACAAGGTCATCTTATATGGGTAACCAAAATATTACCAACCTCGCTTCACTGTGAAATTGCAATAAAACTATTATAGTTTATCTCAGCTAGTTTTGCTTTTGTATTAAATCAATTTCGATTCAAATGTCGCTTATTTCTGTTTGTTTTCTTCGTGCTTGCTGTCACATCTCTGTCACCTTATCCCACAAGGTCTTCTAGGCCAAGAGCGGTCTTTTATTTATCCTCTCTCTATCTCTCTCTCTCTCTCTCTCTCTATATATATATATATATATATATATATATATATATATATATCCGCATCATTAGCAACATTAAAGATAAGTTAAATGTACATTAAAGGCATTCACAGCTTTCTTTTCCTCGGTGTTGTGATCTGTTGTAGAGTACGATCACAACAGAATGTACGCTTCCTCTCTCCTCCACCTTTTGGTAGCCTACACATGTTGCCGCCGCGGGGATCACCACATTTCCTAAGGGGCGGTAATATATATCTATCTTTGCTGGTGGAGATAGGTTTATCTGCCATGTATATCGTAGCCCTTTCTGATAAATAATGGTAATTAATAAAAAAAAAAAGTATTATTATTACATCTTGGTGAAATGGGTTATACAGCAGTGTGGTATAATGTTTAATGTTAGGTGTTCATTCCCTGAGAGATAAAAATGGCATTGTTGCTGATGAATGATGGCTGTTTTTAGTGTTTGAGGAAAAAAAAAAGTGGTGCTCAACATTAGACAACCCAGACTCCATGGCAGTCAAGGGAGTCACGTGACTTAGGTTAGCCCAAGCCAGTTTGACTTGAGCCATGTTGTGAGTGTGAATTCTAGCGCTTCTTCCCCTTCGTGTTATGATTTTAACCAGTACATACTTTCCTGGAGACACATGACCACACAATACAGAATCGTGAGTACATTCCTGGTATCTTTGCTTAACTAATGGTCTATATAAACAGACAGACTGTGAGTGGGAACGTCGTTTGTTGATATCCTATGTTCTGTGGGAGCATGCGCACTTGCGCAGTACTACCAACAGATAGAAAATATGGGGGAACTACCCTATTTCGTCTGCTCATGCTCCTTCCCGCGGAGTATAAAAACTGGATGTGAATGTTTCGTCAAGTAATTTCATTTTGTCATGCAGACCGTTTACGATTATGTTTATACATCAGCTATGGTGATGGGACGAATGACTTAAAAGAGATCAGTTATCTACAATTTTGGGGTATAGACAAACAAATATGTATTATGATTGATATGGACAATGGCATACTGTCGTATTACTTGACAATGTAGGGTTATGGTTTTAAAAGCCTTCCACGACATAATGTAGACAGGTGCAACCAAAATAATCGGGGCAAATGGGTTCTTGTAGCGTTGTGGTAGCTTTATCGCCTCCCCGGACCCTAAAGTTCAACTGGTCCAAGGAACCGATTCGATGTTTGTCACAGCAAGCAAATTATAGCAACGTTCTAAAGCCTCAGTGATTTATCATGTTCAAGCTTAGTAGAAAGCATATGTACATTTTCATAAAGTTCACTGTAAACCTCTTGAAAGCCAAGCAAATATGGCAACTACAAAGCTGTCGGCCTGCCCTACTAGGGTGTTATAAACCAAGCAGTAGTCAGCCCTGACAGGATTGGCCAGAAAAGTATGACATGAAGAGGGCATGGTCGTTGGGCTGGAATAACTTCTTGATAAAAGTGATCATAATCTACAATTCGTAATTGTCACTTGAACTGTTGCAAGAGGAGGCAACGTAAATGAGTCTAGGGATAAATAAGTTTCTTTGACAATCGAAGTTGATGAATGTTTCAATGACCAGTGATTGGGAAAGGTGAAGGTGATTGATATCATTGATGGTTTGTGGATTTTTGCTACTCTTAGAAGGTTCAATAAATGGTAATTGTATTACCATCTGGAGAAGTGGAAGTTAACAGTCCATAGCAGTAGGAGTAAAAAATTCTCCACAAAATATAATATGAAGACAGTGCTGGAATCAGGAATGAAGATTTCATGTTTGCATAAGTTCAACATGAAAAGATTTGGGAGTTGCATGACATTTGAATATTGCATCTATGAACAGCCACCAAAGATTAGAAAGCTGTGGGTGTTATCAGGAGAGCTTTTCAGCACATGGATTCACAAGTCTTTATGTGTTTGTTCAAGGCAATGGTGTGACCACAATTAGAATATGCTCAGTCAGTCTAGGGGCAATGCCTCAAGGTGGAAATAAATTCTATTTAGAATGTCCAGAGAAGAGTAACCAAGATGTTATCTGTTGTGAAGAACCTTTCATTTCCAGAATGACTAAAAACTTTGGTTTTATTCACTTTAGTGGACAGGCAATAACGAGGTGATATGATTTAAATCATGAATATGATGATAGGACCAGAATGTGAAAGAATTTTAAACTGGCCAACCAAATCAAGTCAGACTAGAGGATATCGCCACAAACTCTTTAAGGATCATCGTAAGTTGTATGACTTCTGTAAGGCAGCAAAATTTTAATTATAGGTTTGTTAAATCCTGCTGCTGTAAGTTTTAATAATAGAGTTAGTTATTAAATTGTTTTACTATTGACTAAGAGATATGTGGAGTGGAGACACAAACCACATAGGCCTATGGAATTTTTCTAAGATTGCAAACTACAGTTGACTTGGGGCTGTACATCAACTTAAACCAAAAATTGCTTGTACACATTTCATGCAGCAAATCACTCAAGAGACCCAATCTGTCTGGGTAGATATAAGTTAGTGACTTGAGAAAATACTTTTATTATTGGGCTTATATATATATATATATATATATATATGGTTTGTGTTTTCTTACAACCATAATACAAAAAACAAGATTCTATTAATAGTTTTCATTTTTCTTATAATGGCAGGTAGATGATAGGATCTGTAGCAGATGATCATGAAAGCAATGGAGGCTGGGGCACCCATGATTTCTGTCCCAGCTGGTGTTCTGAAGGAGTTCATGACTACAAACAACTCCCGCACTCCCACTCCTCCACTTTCAACAGCAACTGTCAATAATAATGCTAACAATTCTGTGAAGAACAAGAGTCGAACTCCAACACCCACACCTATCAACACTCCTTCATCTACACCTACACCCACTGACACACCCACAGATACACCCAATCCAACACCTGCTTCGACACCAACACCTACACTCACGCCTTTGCTTTCTTCTTCACTTCCTTCATCCCCTGTTGTGCCAGAAAATTCATCGGTAACAATAACACCATCCCGAAAACTGGAAGCTCTTTTAAATGGTAAAGCACAGAATGAAGAAAAGGAAAACATAAACTCTGAAGAAGATATAGTAAATTCTGAGAACAAGTTTGATGATAAAGATGTCAGTGGAACAGAAGCTTTGATAAATGGGACTTCAGCAGTAGGTGTAAAACGACCTAGCACAGAAGCTTTGATAAATGGGACTTCAGCAGTAGGTGTAAAGCGACCTAGCACAGAAGACCCAGAAGAACCAGATCTCAAGAAGATAAGATTCTTCCCGGTGAGTCTCTCTTAATTTCTGTAATATTTTCACCCAAAAGCAATACTGTATACAGTATGTGGCATATTTTCAAAAGCTTTCATTTTATATAATTTTAGTTTCTAAAATTTGTGTTTTTTTTATGTATTATATATTTTTATATATTATTATTATTATTTTTTTTTTTTTTTTTTTTTTTTTTTTTTTCTCCCCTGTGTGTGTGTATGGCACGGACACCCAAACAATGTTTGCCCTTTCCATCTGCATCTTCAAAACACAATCTAGTGACTCGGTCCCAGATTCTGTCGTCTTCAGATTTAGATTTATGTTCTCTACTGTATGTGATTATCAAGTTTGTTGATACAATATTTGTAAAGCTAATAACAAACTCATAAAACAATAAACGGCTTGTTTTTATTTCATGTATGACACCACATGAATACTATTGTGATAAAGAATAGCTACCATCCTATCTAAGCCAGAATCAGAACTAATGTCTGAACATTCCCATTCATGGGAGTAGATTGGGAACAAGTACCAGTCTGATTTATTGTAATTATATCCATTATACTTTTTGTGGTAGACCTATAAACCTTATTCCATCACAGCACAGTATTTGAAAACCTTAAACACTTTCATGTTATTGTATTTTATATTTTATTGAGAACACCTTTCATTATTGGAAATACTTTTCCAGTCATCTTAAGGTGGACTTACACCTGATTGGTCGGTTCCCACTGGACCCTCACACACTTTGAGAGTATACTTATCTCTACTTTCACACGGTCATAATACTGTATGCAGTTAGCATGACAGAAAAATTCACCAAGAAAGTGTTTGGGTATACGTGACCTCTAAAAAAATCTCTTTTGATATATTACTGGATGAATGTATTTTAGCTCTTGTTAGTCAGCCATGATTCACCCTTATGTATTTCTGTACATTGCAGAGAGATATGAGCGTAACTGTTAAGGAATTTAACCAGGAATCGGATTTGGCTTTGAGAAAGCAGAATCATGATGGCAGTACAACACAAATTCACCAAGAGAGCCTCAGTTCTGCTAGAATGCAGCGGGACTCTCTTGTACCAATAAGTAGACCAAGGGAGAAAGTTGGACTGACAGACAAAGACACCTTGAAGAAGAGAGTTCACAGATTAAGTAGAAAGGTAGATAATATTTTTTATACTGCGTTATACAAAATATAGTGTTACTGAAAAATAAAAATGCAAAACCAGAAACAGTGTACAAGATCTCAGCTACATGCAGGACAGGTTCTGTAGCTCTTTAATTTGATTTTATTATAGTATATTAGGCATTGGAAAAGAAGCTGACTGTCTTGAGTAAATGATAAAATTTGGCTATCCTGATTTAAGTAGAAAAATTGGTACAGTACATAATTTGATGAAACAATAATTGAAAAGAATCCATTGAGGCAGGCCATATTGTTTAACTGAAGTAACAGATGGGTTGAACTCTCCCCACATGGTTAGCTTTGATCTTGATGTGAGGTTACAGTGGTACATTATTAGTGCAGAAACTCATGGTGACATGCTTTTAGGAGAATGTTTAGTTGTATAGAGTATTATAATGTTAGTTTTTGTTGTTGTTGAAGTTCCTCAAGCTGTCTGACCGAGCAGCCCCGAGCTCTTGAGGAAGGCTATGGCTTGAATTTGGTGTACTGTGTGATGTGTGAGTGGAGTTGGGGGTGAGTGTTTGAGTGGGTCTCGTTGTCTGATGAGGCCTTGAATTTCTGTTGTAAAATTGGGGTTTTGTTTTCTTCTGTTGCCTCTAGGGATGTGTTTGTTGTTTGCGATTTGTATGATTGTGTTGAATTTTTGCACAGTAGTGTTAATGTTTGTGATGGGTGTGCTGTTCAGCGTTTCAAACTGATCTTCTGTATCAGTAGTGAAGATGTCCCAGTTGGCCTTGGTGTAGTTAGTGTATGTGTGTCTGGCCAGCTGGGGTGATTCTTGATTTGGTTGTTATGATGATTGGGAGGTGGTCAGAGCCAAGAGTGTTGACCACCCTCCATGATGTTCTGGGTACTAGGTTGGGGGAGCAGAAGGTGATGTCAGGTGATGATGGTTGGAAGAGGGCTTGGTGAGGGATGTGGGTGTGTTGGTGTGTGTTGTTTAGTGTGATGAGGTTGTCTGTTTTGGGAGAGGATTTCAAGTCCTCTGTGTCTGGGTTGTTGACATACCAGGCCGATGTCTTGGTGTTGAAGTCACCACCCAGAATGAGGTTAGGTTGGCTGGTGATTTGTTGGAACTGGGGGCTGAATTTTTGGGGAACTGTTGGGCTGGTTTGAGGGGGGATGTATACATTGGCTATTGTGGTGCTTGTTGTTTTGCCAGTGTGTACCTTGATGGCCTGAATTTCTGTGATGGTGTCATGGTGGGGGAAGAAGGGATTTGAGATGCACACTGGTTTCTGTATAGTTAATGGATTTGTGGACTAGGGTGATGAGTCCGCCGCCATTGCCGTTCGCCCGGTCTTGTCTGATGGTGGTGTAGTTGGGGAATGTAGGTGTTTTGTGTGTGTTACATAGTCTGGTGTCTTGTACGATGGCAATGTGTATGTTGTGTTGTATGATGAAGTGTGTAAGTTCATGTTTTTTGGTGTTGATGCCATCGATGTTTATCTGGAGTATATTTATGTTGTGGGTGCGATGTGTGTTGTGTGCTGCTGTGTTGGGGTGGGGAGGGGGAGTCTTGGCAGGGGTGGAGATGGGGATGGTGGTGGTGGTGTGGGTGATGGTGTTGAGAGTAAGGGTGGTGGGGGTAGGAGTGATGGTGTGGGTGATGGAAGATGAGTCTATGTGTTTGTGTAGTCATGTTTGGAGGCAGGTGTTGTATTTGTAGGGTGGGTCCAGTTTTTGAAGGAGTTGCATTGAACTGAGCCCGTTGTCTGTCTGTTGGGTTTTGGGCATGTTGGATGTGTGTTTTTGTTGGTGGGTCCTGGGTTGCTCTCAGTGTCTCTGGCTAGAAGGAGAAGCCGAGAAATGACAGCCGGAGGATCATTTCTCGGTGGTGGAAAAATGTGTAATTGTGTGTGTTGTGTGAGGGGTGTGGTAATTGCCCAGGTGACCAAAGCCGTTCCCAGGAACTTGCGCCTCCTTGATAGGGGCGGGGGGATTTTTTGGCGATTTGGCCCCCATAGCTTCCTTCCTTGGCAGCCCTGGGGGGTGGTCTACGACCGTTAGTTGTATACAGTATTATAATGTTAACCTCTAAACTACAGGAGGAACTTCTATTAAAACTTTATGCATGCATTTGATATTGCCGACTTGTAGAATAATTTTTTTTTTTTTTTTACAGGAATTAGAAAGCATTGTCATGAGGCAGTTCTGTGAAAAACTTTTATATGAATGTGAAATGGGTCGTATGAAACAGCTATGTGAAAAGTTGGAAGCCACTTTAGAAAATAATCGGAATAAAACAGCACAGTTCCATAAAGAGGTGAGTCATATTTCATCTACGTTTATTGATAAATTTGGTACAGCCATGGCTGATAGTGCTGGACCAGGGTCCAAGGAGTGTTGGAGAGCAACTGAACAGGGTTCTAAAAAGTGAGTATTCTAAACCTCTCTCAACGTTGAGAATGGTTTGGAAAATTCACTTGTTCGTACTCTGTTCATTTGCACTCCAACACTCCTTGGACCCTGGTCCAGCACTATCAGCCATGGCTGTACACTACTATGATATGTTTCAAAGGCTTGAGTCTTGAATTAAGAGTTAGATGAATCAGAAACTTATAGGCTTGCGTAGAAGCAATAATATGAAACAAAAATAGGCTTGTTGTGTACAGTTGCCAGTAAAACTCTTCATATCAGGAATTTATTCATTTGTAACGATATATTAAGTCTCATTTAGTTTTACTATTTTTGTATGAAAATAAAACTACACATCTTGTTGTCCAACATTTCTATCCATTATGTAAATGTACAGTACAGTATATGGTATTGAAGTGTAAAAGAAGGAACTGAACTTTTGAAGGTAAGCTAAGAAAAACCCACTTTTTATAGACAAAAAGTATTTAATATGGACGTTTCGGAGGCAACTACCTCCCTCTTCAGCAGTACAGAGTTGAATGAAGATTTCTTTTGCAAATTAAATGACTTGGTTCCATCTATCAATTTCAAAATTGAATGGGAAATTGATGGGTCCCTACCCTTCCTTGATGTTTTGGTTACTAAAATTAATGACTTCCCTACTTTCACTGTCTACAGGAAACCCACTCATTGTGATATGTACATTCATTTTTTCTCTTATCATAATGATTCTATCAAAATGTCTGTCATATCTACCTTGTTTCTCAGAGCATTAAGAATTTGTAGCACCCAAAATTTAAAGGTAGAAAACAACAACAATTTGGATTATATTCTGTAACTTGAAATATCCTGATTGGTTTATCAGAAAAGCTTATTATAAGGCTAGGAAAACCTTCTATGTTCCTAAATGTCAGTCAGAAAAGAAACCTTATTTATGTCTTCCTTATGTAAAAAGTCTGGAAAAAATTCAGTCAGTTAGCAGAGAACTTGATGTAAACATAGCCTTCAAATATACTTCTAGTATCAAAACTACTCTTGTAAGAAATAATGCCACTGTTCAGCCCCAAGCAGGAGTATACAAAATTCCTTGCAAAGACTGACTTAGTTTATTATAGGTGAAACTGGGAGATCTTTAGATGTTAGAATGAAAGAACATAAACGAGATATGACGAATTGTAACACAAATAATGCTAACTTTGTCCATGCAAATGACAACAACCACTGTATTGATTGGAATTCTGGTAAAATGATAATTAAGTGCAACAATTTCAAGAAACGTAGAATATTAGAATCAGTATGTATACAGCACTATAAAAACTTTAACTTAAATGAAGGTATGTTCAAACTAGATCCATTAATGAGAGCACTAGTGGTCAAATCCCTCCCAGATGTGGGGTCGGGTCCCTGAAGAATGGCCAGGTCAGGTCGGTTGGGTGAGGTGAGGTGAGGTGTGGTCTGTCTGTCATCAGAACACACCTTGTCCCTCCCTCCCCCTGTCAGCTACTTATTTTCCTTTCATGTTTCATTCAACTCTGTACTGCTGAAGAGGGAGGTAGTTGCCTCCGAAACGTCCATATTAAATACTTTTTGTCTATAAAAAGTGGGTTTTTCTTAGCATGCTGCTCTTCACGTCATTGTGAATTACCACTCCATTTTGAAGGTAACTTTGCTTGAGCTAGGTAATTTTCTATGACAAATCAATTTCCTGCCCTTCCAAAATAGTTATTTTTTCATTTTTGGTTATCTTAGTGTATAGGATATTGCAAGACCAATTTTTTTGGTAACTACATTATACAATGTAGAGGTACAATATGAACTATCCACATAAGATTTAGCTTTTGATTTCAATTGATACATTTTATTCAGACCTCATTATAAACAGAAATATTTTGATGCATAGATTGAAGACCTACGAAAAGTGACCAACCGACTCACTACTGAGCATGTGGCCAGAAAAGGACAGTATGTGGCACCCATCAAGATCAAGAGATCTGTGGGGATACAGGCAGCTCCACATATTGTGAGTATTATGTTGCTGTTATGTTTGTGGGTGTAGGTATACTAGGATTACTGTACTATATAATATTTTATGGGATGAAAGAAGGGTGCAAATGTTTATCTGGGAAACGTTATACTGGTATGCAACAGAGGTGGGGAGAGCTATATAAGGGAGGAACCTGGAAAGGATGAAGCCTTTTTAAAGGGAACCAGAATCCTACCTGGGATTATTTTTTAATTATTTCCCTTGTTTCCATATATTTGGTGCATTTTTTCAGTTCAGAAGAAAAAGATTGTTATGATAATACAGAAAATATAGAAGCTTGTTATGATAATACAGTAAATATAGAAGATAATACAGTCAATATATAAGCTTGTTATAATCCAGTTCCCAAGCCCAAACTACTTTTATAACTGGTGGAAAGTTCTTGTTTGGCCTGATCCACACATAGCAGGCCCCAGATTCCTGGAAGGCTGAGAAATACTCCTGAACCCTCCCCCATTCCCTTGTTCTACCACCTATACACTGTTTAGAATGTAGGAGATAGGGCAAGAGAATGAAAACAAGAATTATTTGCAGTGCAATACTGGTACAATGCTACCATTATGTTTTTGTGTGTGAACTGCAAACTTCATACTACAGGAAATAGGTGTAAGTAGATGTTGTCTTAATTAAGTCTGAATTCATGCATAAGTACCATTACTTCTATAGTACAATAAAGTACAGGGTATCTATTAAGAAAATCATTAAATTAGCTTAGGTAATATTTCAATTAACAAGACGATTGTACTCATTTAATACTTTTATATTACTCATTCCTCTATTCATTTGCCTTGTATCTTTTTACAGTATTATATACTTTTTTCAATTCAGTGACCTAGTCCCTTATGTTCAACCATACTGAATATATGACTTTCTTTCATATCAGTTAGGAGGAATTATTCAGAGTTCCAAATCTTGAAGAACAGGTCTGAGTTTATAACTAGTTATTGATATAGCCTAATATATTCTTCATTGCAGATTAACAAAGGTATTATGCATGCCAATGGAAACTACAGCAACATCAAAACTATATCCCCCCGATCTTCTAGTGTGGTTGGGGTATGTTGATATGTTATACAGTACTACCAGTACAGTTGTGTTGATTTAGTGTTCAGACCCTCACTTCCTTTTGCAATGATGAAATTGATTTAAGTTTTTTTTTTTTTATCTAGAAATAACTCTTTATATTATACCAGTTTTGGTAGTGTGTATAATTTAGTTGCATTTATTTTTCCTTGAACATTTCTGTACAGTACCTTATTTGTTTACTTTGTATATATATGTAACATGTGAACACTGCTCTCAAGATAACACACATTCAGCAGGAAAAGAATAGCTAGTGAGAGTGATTGACTCTGCCACACCTTACAGAGTGCGAATACTTAAGTACTTGGGAACAGTTCTGTGTAAACATGGATGTATGGAAGGAGAAGTTAGGGATGGAGCAATGAGGGGTAGACAGGTCATAGGATCACTGGGGAGGATTATGAAGGGTAGAAGTGTGAGTATGGAAGTGAAAAGGGGACTAAGAAATAGTATAATCCTAACCAATGCTGACATATGCTTCAGAGACATGGACATGGAGTAGGGCTCATCAGTCTAGAATAGGTGCAGTGGAAATGAGCTACTTGAGAGGAGCATGTGGACTGACCAGGTGGGATGGAGAAAGTAATGAGTGTGTATGAGTGATGTGGTATGAGTGAGAAGGCAATTGGTATTGAGAGTGGGGTGGTTGAGAGAGTGAAGCGTAATACATTGAGGTGGTTTGGACATGTGGAGAGAATGCAAAGTGAGGAGTTTGTAAAGAAGATGTATGGAAGTGACCTCTGGTTAGATGGCAGAACAGAGTGGAATAGTATGTAAGGGAGAGTAAGGTGAGGGGTAGAGTAGGGTTTAACCAAGTAAGGAGGGAATGTTGGAACAAGCAAAACTGGAGACACTTCTGCCATGGCCAACCCCTTGAGGGGGAGTTCCCAGAGGGAACGAGGCATCAGAGCTATAGATAGATAGATAAGTAGAGTCCATGAACATTAGAATGTCATCCTCTTAGTTCAATTACTCTGCATCACCAATACCCCTTCATCATGTTTCCTATGGCACTTTTTATTTAATTTCACCACTGTGTAATATATTATTCAGTTAATTTGGAATGTCCATAATTTTGCCTCAGAAGTGAACATTTCAAAATGTCTGCTCTCATCATTAGCATGCTGTCTATAACCTCATTAGGTAATCTCTTCCTGCTGAAAATTGATTCCCCAAGAACATTGCATTTTTATAATTTTGAAGATTTTGCTGTATTAGAATGTTCAAAGTTGATTATATTTTAAAAGTATATTGCAAATTATATTGAGATTTTCAGCCTGGCTTTAAAAAAGTAGAAGTACTGAGTGTTTCTCACTGATTTTCTCATGGGTACCTTTCAGGTTATGACAACAACTGCTGGTTTTAACCCTGGTGTCCTGCCCAACGGTACTCTGGGTATTATTACAACCACACAAGCTGGAGTAGGTCGAGGTGCTGTGATGAGTGGAACCCCGGATAATAACCTTGTGGCTCCAGCTGTAAGACCTGGACAAGGGCAAATCATGATGATGGCACCTTCAGCAACTGGTGTTCAATCAGTCAACACTGTCCAGTCTGTTAACAGACAACCTCAACCAGGTTAGTTGTGCAGATTTTTCCTGGGTTATTATTTGTGCAAAAAAAGTAGGTGTCCAAAGCTGAAGACTTTGGAAGGTCGAGCGGAGTTGAAAGTCGTCGCTGATGATTAAAGTCACTACGGGAATATTTTCCTTATAACCACTAGGCTAGTTCTAAATAGGGTTAAAACCTACCCCAATACTGGGGCACAAGAACAGAGGTTGAACACCATGCTAAAAAGCTTTCCAAAATCATGGGCAAGAAAAATGTCTGAAAACTGAAAAATGTCTGAAACTCCTTGGGATTATTTCGTTGTTAATATAAGAATAGTATTTTCATCCAACTATTGACCACTTATTGCTAACACTGGAAGTTATAAGTCACCTGACAAAATTTAATATACCTTTATCTTGTTAAAAATATATTTTGCAAGAAAGAAAATACAGGCAATGTATATTAATCATGATAATTGATGAGTAGAGTTGAGTCATTGATAGTTTCTTAATATTTAACCCTTAGTGGTAAGGATGTACTATTGTGACAATGATTTCTTTCCAAATAGGGGTGACTTTAGTAGACTTTTTTACTGCTTTTCTCTGTGAGCTGTATAGTTTTCTTATACAGTAT
The DNA here is from genome assembly GCA_033782935.1 of Petrolisthes cinctipes. Classification (NCBI taxonomy): domain Eukaryota; kingdom Metazoa; phylum Arthropoda; class Malacostraca; order Decapoda; family Porcellanidae; genus Petrolisthes; species Petrolisthes cinctipes. The sequence goes on along the minus strand of JAWQEG010004635.1, from coordinate 39,598 downwards.
ATAAATTGTAGAAGCAGCTTTTAATTTCCAGTAAACAGCCACACAAATAAAAGCAATAAAATCATAGAGTACATGAAAACAATGGTAAGATAACTGTATGAGTCACCCCTAAGTGGAAAGAAATTACTGTCCGCAATACAGTAAACCCTAGCTAAGTCGGATACATATAAGCCGGATATCGGAAAACTCAGACTCTCTCAGTGTCTCGGACACTTATATATAGCATGCATGTATATCTGGCTTAAGCGGATATTTTCCTGGTGCACCGTCACAAAGGCCTACAGCCTAAGAAGTGACACAAGTTGATTTTGTATAAAACTCGAATTACCATACGTTTATACCCTATGTCGACTGATCTAGTTATGCTTTTACCATAACTTGTATGTATAAGAAACTCAATGTTTTGAATTAAATAACTTTATTGCCAGAAAATTGGTGATTTACTGATATATAATTGGCCTCGTCACTACCAAGCGAGCCACGAAACCAGATATGCATTGGTCATGATGGGATCACCTCGGATTTTCCCCCAATTGAACCGAATTAGCGAGGGTTTACTGTAGTACCATATGACTCCTGTTGAAGACATGAGTGCATAATTTCCTGCCACTGCTTTGGATTTGTATTAGTCTCTTGTGTGTATAAATTAACCCTCCCACCTGTTCACCATACTGTCCACTCCGCCACTGTAGCCAAACTATTTATCTGATAAAGCTCATTTTGATCTCAACAGAAAATTGAAGGTTTATAGTTTGTGACTATCTTCAGTTTTGTCTAACATTATTAGGCAAGATATTGCCAATTTTTTTAAATGGCTACATTGCCCTGCTTCTTACACTTCCATGTCACACCTCCAAGAGAGTTCCCAGGGAGAGCAAACCTTAGTAATTTTGATGGTTAATTAATGATGTTATATTTCAAACAGGTGTCGGCAATACCATGGTGCCGGTGACACAGGGTCGTGTGGTACGAGCTCCAGTAGCAGCTATTGGCACTGTCATGGCTCCTACTGGCACTCTTCTTAGTCAGCGCTCCATCCTTCTTCAAAGTGATAAAGTCGCAACTGGAATTCCTCCAGGGGCTGCCAAATCTAGTGGTATCATTGATCTCACCGATGAAGATGATGGTTAGTTATTTTTAATTTTGTGTAGCCATTTGTGGTCCCTTTGATTTATTGATATGATTTTCAACACACTGTTTTGTTCATAGTTTTTGATTCACTGATATATGTATTCAGTGCAGTAAATGATTAAGTCCACATTATTGATGATGATGATGATGCATAATAACACTGATGTACATGAATGAAGCATTGGCATTTCTTAAGGGAAATGATTTACTTAAGGGTAGATTGTGGAGTCACATGAAATCAGACTTTAAGTTTTTCTTTCTTGAAACCCCCTCGTAGAAAAAGGATAATGAAGAGAAGATGAGTGATTGTGAGGCTTAAGCATGTGTATGGTGATCACTTTACCTAGAGGTTGTTCTGCCATGGCCTGTCACTGTTGGAAAGTTTGAAGTAATGAGCAAGAAATTGTGATTGTCAAGTGATTTATAAACTGTGATTTCTGCAGGAATTCGGGGCACAGGGCGTTCTACAATGGTGCCAAAGCCTGGCACACTAGTCAAGGTTCCTACTTCAGGCACTACTCAACTTGTACCCATACAGGTTAGCAGTTATGCTTACACTTCTATATATATATATTTCTGTATAGTATGAAATTTATATTTTTACATTAATGATTCAGAAATTATGAAAAAAAATTCTCAATGTATATTCCATAACAATGACCCCACCAAAGGCTCAAATGGCCTTGAAGCTGGACCCCTTGTCTGTCAGGGGTCCTGCACTGGCGCTAGAGCCTCCCCACCCCCATGAAAAAAAGGGAAATGGGGTATTGATGATGATGATAATTTGTATTGTGAGCATACCAATTATAGTACTGTACTGTGGAGGAGGGAAGAATTGTTCATTTTATTGATAATATAAGTACATTACTGTTTTTCTCTAGAAGTTAATATATTTCTATATACATGCAGCAAGCAGGTGTGGGACAAGTGGTATTGCTGAACAACACTTCAGGAGGACAGCCAACAGCTCTCATCGTGAGTCAAGTGGTGAGTTACTATTCACTGTTATGCTCTGATGGTGGTGTTACCAGCAGAGTTAGAATGTTACTAGGACTTGGATTAATTCAGTCGAGGATGACAACTGACATCAAAGATCAGTGTACTGTACATGAAGGGACAGCAATGAAGTTTTGCTTTTGATAGATTTAAAGCTGTAAACGCCAGTGAAATGTAGATGGAGTATAGTTCTCCCCACCCAATATTATTATAATTAGCTGATATGGCCTCCTACACAAGTGTATTTGGCTGGGCCTTAACCCTCTATTCGCGGACGTTCTGGCTCATGCCACCTCTCTCGCCCGAGCCTTTTTCTCGCCTCGCACCCACAACGTAAACAACACATTTTGATGACAATAACTTTTAAACAACTTAAGCTGCATGAAAAAATGATGCATGATATTGAAGTACAAACCCTTAGCTGTCTCCTGATGTACTTGAGAAGACTAAATGGGCATTTGTAGGATGGGTAGCTAGCTCAGAATGACCACAACTCAAAATTCACTTTTACACTCCTTACATATCTAAGTGCATTTTCACGCTCTGATTTCGTCATAAAATATGTCGGAATCATATTTTTCAACACGACAATATGAAATATAATATCACTTTTGTTTTTACGTACATATTTGGTAAATAGCGCAAAAGCGGAGTGCTGAAAATACATCCTCACACTCTCACAGCTCTTCCCACACTGACTGCTAGTAGCTGGGGTGACTTGAGGGAGTCCCTAGGCACACACACACACCCTGTTGTGAGCCTAAACAAGCATGTCAGGGGGCACGCAAATTTAAATACTGCGCTGTCGGCTTATGTCGTCGCCTGAAGTTACCCACACTCGTTGGTGGTGTCGATTTATGTCATCACCCGCGGTAAAGGGGTTAACCTCCCTGAATGTTGAGGGACTACTGTATTAAATTTCCTGCAGTCATGCTTTCTTATTTTTACCTCCCTGTTGTTAACCCCCTTGCCAGAAAAATACCCTCTAGGAATCCAAAAACTTTTCAAATACCATACCTGAGTAATGTCCTTGTTTCTGTATATTGGTCATTTAACTAAAGTTTGATTCTACTTATGATAAATCAAAGATTCTTCAATTACTGTAGTATCCATGTGAATATACCTAGTTGGGCAGTTTCCCCTGACAATATTTTACTGTTATTTAGTTCCTCAAGGTTTTAACAACCAAGTACTTGTGTAGCATTGTTGTTGTTGATTATCAAAAGATGTCGGTCATTGATCCATTGCTGTATATAATGAAATTTGCAAGCCCAGTTTAAAGATGATGATTTGAATGTGACCCTCTCAACCTGCACACAGTAAATTTAGTGGAACCTACTGTACTTGTATGTTTTCATCAAATCTGTTACTAATTTTTTTAATTTGAAAACTAACTCTTCTCTTTAGAAATATAAATTCTAACCTCTCATCAGTCTACAGCAATGCAGTCAATAGCAAATATGAGCAGCCCTGCAGTAGCACAGGCACGCATTGGGTCTTCCGTGATGGCAACCAGTGCACCAGATGCGACCCTAGAGACTCCAGGGGCAATAGTGACTGCCACCCGAACCACTGCATCCACGGTCCCACAGATCAAAGTGGTGAGGGTTGAATTTATCATCAGTTTTTGTTGTTTCATGGCTATAAGGTTCATGGACGATTGTGATTTCAGTTTCTTTTGTTATTATTGATCTTTGACTTTTAATTATCTTAACAAAATTCCAGTTGACATAGTAACAAGATAGAATGATATGCATTATCTCATTAGTACTGGTTTGTAGCTAATTTCAGCATAGATTATTTACTGGGATGATGAAAAGTGCCGTGAAAGTTCAATAGAAACCAACTCCATGGTAGCTTATGTATAATATTATTTTTGCTAAATAACATTAGGTAGACTTGGTTAGACTAGGTATGACTTTGAACATCCTTTCAGTAATTTGATTTTCACCTTGCAACAGAGGCATCCAGCACCACTGCCCCGAACACCCATTCAGCAAGTTGCAGGATTATCCAAAAAGCTACCTCCACAACCAACACTCAAATTATCACATAGAGAAAGTAGTAAGTTTCTATATTTTATGATACTGGTAATACTGTTAGCAATTGTCTCTCTAATGTAAACTTACATTACGTTACATGACTGCCTCAGGGAGACCCGGTATGGGATTTTTGCAGTCTTTACGAGACTGGTATCAGAAGTGAGTGACCTCTTAGTGTTTTCATTTACTGTACAGTCACACTAAGAAGGGTTATATTTTTCATAAAGTTTCAGACAATGATTTAAGGACATACCTGCCAAACGGAATAGATCTTTGTTAAGTCATATTTTGTTTTACAGAATATATAATGCTTAGTGTATCTGACTATCAAAGGTACAGAATAGTATACTATTAATGCTTTTACAGCATGTTATACTATATTTTCCATGGTTACTATCAGCAGTCACCTGAGACAATGACGGAGGAATACACAGCTAGAGTGTTACGCTCACTGAGTGGCCTCACCATCCCTCCCTCCCTCTCCAACCTTCCTTGCAGCCGTAGTATTGTTTTCCAGTGCAGGCATGGAGAACACATTTAACCCCTTAGGACCGACTTCTTTTTTTTTTTTTTTCATCCCCAGTCGACTTCTGGGGGTCAATTTTCAACTTTCATGTAGGCAAATTTTGTTCTTACAGAATGAAAGAGTTTGAATTTACACACCAGGAACTGAAAACGGGAGCCTCCTAGGTGTACGCGTTTGCGTATGACAGAGCGTCAAAGTCCGAAAATAAATAAATAGTATCCCCTGAAACGCATGAAAGAAAACCTCATACGCTCTGCGTACGCTGTAAACATGTATATAAACACCTAAATAATGCATCTAAGTGGTTTTCAATGATGATAAACGTATTTCAGTGTAATTTTGTCTGTCTAGACTCTCCTGAAGTATAGTAGACAGCAGAGAGATACGAGAAACATAAGAAAACACCATGTAGTGGTGAGATATTTCCTTGTTGGCATACGCAGCTGCCAGACACCACTACCACAGTCAAACCTTTTCTCAAGGACGTTAGCTTTCCATCGTTACCAACGCCAGCTCGCTAGCTACTCGCTACAGTTTTTTGTAGGTACGTCGACATGTCGGTTATTCGGAGGGAACGATTAATTTTTTTATCACCGACATGTCGGTCAATCGGTCCTAAGGGCTTAAGATGTTTCTTTTTACAGTCAATGTTTATTTTCACAGGAGTTAACTTATTGTTTCTCAATATTTAATTGAAACTCTTGATACAATTTAGAGCTATGTCAGAAGGCAATTGGCATTGAGTGTGGAGTGGTTGAGAGAGTGAAACGTGATACATTGAGGTGGTTTGGACATGTGGAGAGAATGCAAGGTGAGGAATTTGTAAAGAAGGTGTATGGAAGTGAAGTTGTGGGACCTGGTGTGAGAGGCAGATCCCCGGTCAGATGGCAGAACAGAGTGGAAGAGTATGTAAAGGAGAGAAACGTGAGGGGCAGAGTAGGGCTTGAACAAGTAAGGAGGGAGTGTTGGAACAGGGAGAACTGGAGACACTTCTGCCGTGGCCACCCCCTTGGGGGGAGTTCCCGGAGGGAACGAGGCGTCGGAGCTATAGATAGATAGATAGATTGTCACTTACTTTCATAAATTACTAACTTCTGGCTAGCACAGTGGTAGAGTCTGCGGCTGCAGTTTCTGTGGTCCAGCGTTCGGTCCTTGCTCGGGACACGGTAAAAATCTTTCACTGATGCCAGAGGTTACCACCCCTGTGAGTAGGGGGTGGGGGAGTTTGAGTCGGCTGTCTGAGGCCTTCCTGCTTATGCAGCCATAGCCAAAGCTGACTCGGGTCTCACGTGGGTGGAGAGGTCTCTGGGCCACTCATCATCCTTGTGATGTGTGCTATAGTTGTATTTCATACAATCTAGTGTGTGCTTCACTCTGTCCCATTGACTGCCACTAATTGGCGGACCTTTAACCTTTAACCAATCCTTTTCATATTCTGTTATTGGTCATGGATAGATTTTCAGATACTTGATTTTATTTTTGTTCCTTGTTTTGAATATCTTATGAAAAAATAAGAAATACAAGTACAGTAAACCCTCGCTAAGTTGGATACATATAAACTCGGATGCTCTCAGTGTCTCAGACACTTATAAATAAATCGGATGTAAATCCGGCTTATTCAGAGATTTGCCGGGTGCATCGTCACAAAGGCTTACAGCCTGAGAAGTGATGCAAGTTGATTTTGTATAAGACTTGAATTACTATCTTTATACCATACATTTATACCCTATGTCGATTGACCATATATATAGTTATGCTTTTACCAAAACCTGTATGTATAAAAAACTCAATGCTTTGAATGAATTAACTCTATGTTCTGAAAAATGGTGATGTACTGATATATAATTAGCAGCCTCACTGCCAAGCGAGCCACGGAGCCAGATTTGCATTGGTCGTGACGATATCACCACGGTGACTCCACGTAGTGTTCCATTATCCATTAACAAACTTCAACTTTGCTTTGTTATTATAGTTGACTGCATAGGAGATGCATCTTTAACGTAATGGTGGCTACAATTGTTTGGATCAACCCTAAAGTGTGGCCAATTGTTGCCTCCTTTTCTCCTTTCTCTAAACAATATCGACTTTTTCACGTAATGTGATGGTCTGTCTTTTCTTTGCATCACTACTAATATCACTTGTAAGCTTTCTCTTCAGCGCCATTGAAAGGAGATTACTGTACGAGAAGTAAGCACAAAAATCGCTGGAGTAATGTTTGTGTGTGGCAACAAGTATGCCCTGCCAGCTCTGCCAGCTCTACTGCTCCGATTCCCACACTTCCACAATACCTTATTTCATGTTAATATACATTATCAGATATATTTCTATGGTATTATATCCGTATTATGTGAAATTGTCATGTTTTTGTGTGTGTGCAGCTGTGTATGTGAACCAGAGATACGAGTGAAAGCACACGTAGTCTTGAGGGCAGGTGTGCATACGGCTAGTCATACACATCAATATTTAGCTCTCGGAAATTCGGATCTCCGGATAACTCGACAAGGGTCTTTCCCCAATTGAACCGAGTTAGCGAGGGTTTACTGTACTGCTTCCTGACCTATTGTCAGTGAAATTTGTGACAACACATAATAGTGCAACTGTACCTTCATAATTATTGTCATTACTAGCTACATCCCAACCCTTCCCCACAGGTATTGTACTGTCTTGGACTATGGCCATAACTGAAGACCATGAGAGCATCGCCAGCTACCAGCTTTATGCTTATCAAGAGGGAACCACCCCACCAAGTCCTGGGCTCTGGAAGAAGGTTGGCAGTGTAAAAGCCCTTGACCTTCCTATGGCTTGTACACTTACTCAGGTATGAACATCATCCCTATTGTATGCATTCTCCAGGCCTGTGAAAGCAGTTCTCACTCAGATCACCCTCTACCTGCACACATGCTTTTGCCTCTGTTTAAAAGGCCTCAATGCCTGCCAGCAAGTGACCACCAACACTGTAAATCTTTTGCAATTCTGTCATAGTTCTCCTATCAACCCTATCATATGCAGCATACAGCTTCCTACTCTTGCCAATATATTTCTTCACTGTTGATTTTATTACAAAGATTTGGTCCACACATCCTTGACCCTTTCTGAATCCCCCCTACTCCTCACTGACTTTATTCCTTGTTACTTCAATAAGTCTCTCAGTTAGAACTTACCCATAAACCCTCCCTGGCACACTAAGAAGGCTTATTCCCCTATAGCTACCACGCTCATCCTAAATCCCCTTTCCCTTATATTGAGGCACAATTATGGCTCTCCTCCAATCCTCTGGTACTTCTCCCTTTCTCCAAACCAATGTGTATATAAACAATATCCACTCCACCACTACCTCCCCCCCCCCCACTTCAATATTTCTGCAGTAATCCCATCCACCCCCAGGCCCCTTCCCATCTTCAACCTTCCTACTGCTTTCCTAACCTCTTTCTTCTCTAGTTCTTCCTGTACATTCTGTCGTCTATCATCTGCCTCCATCCCCATGCATGTTACCATTGCCTCCCCTCCTGTCCCTTCATTCATCAGATGCCTTTTCCACACTTTCACTCCCTCACTTCCACTCACAGTGACCCCATCCTTTCTCTTCATTCTCACACTGTAAGACTTCTCTTCTGTGTCTTTTCGTTTGAGCGTGTGTGGGTACTTCGTGCCGTTAGTCGTCAATCCATTCACTAGTGGAAGGGTGAATACATTCATGTAGTTTACCACCATGACCACTCTCGGGGATGAACTCAGTTTCTGGTTGGAATTTACCGAAATTTATAAAGACAATTAATTGCTGTTATTGGAAGATAAAAAGCAAAAACTATTCAGACAGACTATTGGATAATACACAACTCTAGTTAACCAATATGTTAAAGTAGGGTATTTTCCTATGTTTTGAATCATTTTGACACTCCTTTCATTAGGAAATGCTTCATTCTGGAGAGACCCCTTTACACCTAACTATCCAACAATCTGGGGAGTGTTGGTTAATTAATGGGGGTTATGGGTGGTGAAAAATACATGAAATTAACTTTATTTGTCTACATTAGTGAATGACAGCATAAAAATTCCTTATTCTGTGATTGGCTGAAACTATAAATTTACCGTCATTACTCTGATAGCATTATGGGTAATATAATTACCTCATTACATGAATTACTCTATTCATCCTCATTAGTACATTAATACCTTATAAAGTATTTCCTTAAGCGGTAAAGTGGTTAGAGGAGTATCTGGAGACACCCTCACTACATAGAGTTTGGCTAACACTGAGCTAGAGACATGAGGCCAACTGATCCATGAACTGAATCGTGTGTGGGCAGGTGAGGCCAGCCACTGCAGGCCTTCGGACAGGCTGGCCTGTGCATGTATGGGTCTCTTAACCCTCTAGCAGCGGGCTTTCTGGCTCGTGCCACCTCTGTATTGCGGGCATTTTTTCCCACCTCGCATTCACGATGTTAACAACACATATGACAGCTAATAGCGTGTAAACTACTTGCGCTACTTGAATAAATGATGCATGATATGAAGTACAAATCTTTAGCTGTCTTCTGATGTACTTGTGAAGACTAAATGGACATTTGTAGGATGGGTAGCTAGCTCAGAATGACCACAACTCAAAATTCACTTTTACACTCTCCTTGCATATCTAATTACGTTTTCGCGCTCTAATTTCGTCATAAAATGTGTCGGGATCACATTTTTCAACACAGCAATATGAAATATAATGCCACCGTCATATTTATGTACAAATATGGTAATTATAGCAAAAGTGGAGTGCTGAAAATACATCCTCACATGCTCACTGCTCTTCTCATACTGACTGGTAGTGGCTGGGCCAGGCTGGCTTGACTCGGGCCATACCCCATTTGTTTTTAGCCTAAACAAACATGTTAGGGAGCGAGCAAATTTAAAAACTACGCTGTCGATTTATGCCATCAAAAGTGGTAGGCCAAACTTGTTTTTGGTGTCAACTTATGTCGTCACCTGCGGTAGAGGGGTTAACACTGCACATCCCTCCCTTCCTCTTCATTTACATTTTACATCCATGCTTGCCCATATATCACTTCCCTCCAATCCCTCCCACATCACATTCTCCTCTCCAGCCCTACATTCCTCCACTCCCATCCCTTTATGTGTGTTTCTGTCACGCCCATCACATCCACTCGTCCATTCTTAAAACGTTCCACTGCCTTTTGCTTCTTTGTCCCATCCACCGTCCCACCATTAAAATATAATGATACATTTTTTTTATAAATGCATAAAAATTAAAACTACATTAAATCAACACATCAGAACTAGAAACTTTTGTCACTGTTGCTGGCTAGACTCGGAGAATACATGTGTCTGATTACTCCCACATTTTGCATGTAGATTTAATCTTCGGGCCTATCCAGAGACCTACTGATGCCACATTTATGAATGAATACATGATAGCTTCAATTTTCACTAAATCCCATGCACTTTTGGCCCACAGTATTACCTCTTCAATGCATATCCTCTTACGAACTGTAGGAATGAGATGCTTTTTGTCATCAGATCAATTAATTTATGTGTGTACAGTAATTATTTTAATGCAAGTTAGTTTGAATCAAGGTTGATCAATTTATGAGTGTCTAGGATCCTTTACTTCTATCAGTAGTATCTCATAATACCATATATGCTATAGAACCATGAGTTTATACAGTACTTTATGGATTTACCCTTCATAGATGGTATGCTGACTGGCCTGATTAGAAATGTGAAGAGGATAGCATCTTTAATGTGTGAAAAAAAAAATATCCACAATCAATTTTATTTTCTCCACAGTTCATGCCTGGCCATGTGTACCACTTTGCGGTAAGGGCAGTTGATATAAAGAGTCGGCTCGGGCCCTTCTCTGATCCTCGCAGCATCAAGCTTGACAAGAAATAACGTGATAAGTGTATTACAGTTTAACCGGGTATAATTACATACAGAAAAATTATCACATCTGATTTGGAGGTAAGAAAGTTTTACTTCAGGGGTCTTTCAGCAGAGGCTCTTCAGCAAATATATATCACAAGAATGTGCACCTTCTTCGAAAATTTGATGACTTTAGATTTCTGAATTTACCCTGCAGCTTGGAAGGGTATACAGTATCTATCGGTCACATGGTGGGATACACCCACTTCATGTTTGGATGTGTGTGCCGGCAATGGCTTTCACTGTCTGGAAAACTAGCTGATAATTGGCTATTTAATAATGCAAACCCACAATACTGTCCAGTACAGTACTTAAATAATCTGGGAATAAATGTTCATTTTACCTATTTAATAGGCTTGAGGAAGGGTACAGAAGGGAAAGGAAATCTGTCCTGTATGTGTACAATACCTCATCTCATAGCTATTAGAGGTACTTCAGTCACTGCCCCTCATCGTTATGCGAGTGCTTCTGGCATCTAGGTATGGTTACTTGTGATTGATTTACTAGTAAGGAGTAAATGCCTATGTGCTTTGAATAATATGGACATTTTTTAGTTTAAACAAAATCATTTTTACTTTATACCACAGTTACCACACACTCATCAGACAGGACACTTATGTAAATGAAAGATAATTTAATCTCGGATAGTAAGCAGATTTGCATGGCCTAGCAGTTATTTACTTAACTGTATGAGCTTCATCAGTATTATATGATTAGTTATGTTCAGTTTGTTATTGTGAAATTATAGTAGGCTCTTGCCAGTAGCGTTATTAGAGAACTGAATAACATCATTATTGGTGAAAATGTTTTTTGCTCTACATTAAATTATATAAAAATTAGTAAATTAGTGCAGTTGCCTGAAGATTTTCCTAATTTTTCCCTTTTTGAAGCCTGCAGCACTGTTGAGAATCCTTCTTTTAGTGCTACAGAAAATTTTAAAGCTGTAGACAAAACAACTTTTTTTTTTTTTTTTTTTTTTTTTGCTACAAATTTCACACATCCTCTTTATGCAGATTTGTGTGGCACTTGGATGTGTTCAGTAGGTTATGCTTTACTTGCAGCTAACCTTTTCAGTCCCAAGACAAATGGTACTACCTGTACATGAACTGTCAGTCTGTGTACCTACCAGTTAGATATGAACTTGAGGTAATGTTACCACTAACCAGAGATAGGCTTTAATAGTGTCAGCCAAAATAGTTTAAAACTTTCAAATAAGCTTCTACCGTACTGATATTACTGGACATGCTAGGTTGCTGTTGGTTGATTCAGTTATAGTAATAATTAATGTAATGCAGTGCAAGATCATTGGATTCAAAGCTGTACCTGTATGTTCTCACAAATGAATACATGTACATAAAATTTCTTAATTGTAATATAGAGCATATATACAAACTTCACTGACAAACATTGGGAATATAACCCCCATCGAAAAACATATCCATTTTTATTCTATGGCGAAACGCATAAAGATTATACTTTGAAAACAATGTGGGAGCCCACGTCAATCAATGCCCTGTCCCTCCCCGACCCGTCTCATTAGTTAGTCGGGGGACAGGAGTGACAGAGTAGGGAGGGATGGGCCAATGGTGTTCGGTTAGCTGCTAAGTGTACTAACTTGGCCTACCACGCTATTTTCAAATCATCTTGGTTTTATATTTTGCTATAGAATAAAATGGGTTTGTTTTTTGATGGGCGATATATTCCCAAAGTTTATCGGTGAAGTTCATATACATGCTGTATGAAAGAATCCACTTATTTTAATACAAGCATCTCCTTGTACTTCCTGCTTATTAAAGGAGCTGTGTAAAGTAGTGCACAAGAAACTATAATGCCCAGTATTGACAAGAACTTCCTAGGCAGCTGAAGTTACTATGTAATGTTTTTCAAGTCTAATGTTATTAGATTGACATAATTCTTAATCATTCACCTACTGTTGTCATCACTGCCATACTAGACTGACAAGATAACAATATAGCCTATACAGTATATCCCAAGGAAATTGGTGATATGGTGCTACATACCATTGAGATTCCAGAGATTAATAGTGAATCATTCCAGTTGCCACTCGAGATCTTAGCTGTTTCTACCACTTTTACGTGTTCACAGGCTAGTAGTATACGGCTGGCTTTTTTCATAAAACGGTTTAACATAAAAATCTTTCATTTAGTGGTTGGTGCATTTTGTTAATGAGATGTAGAATTGGTGCACTTGTATGCATGACAATTTTACTGATCTATCGGATACCTCCAGAAAGTGGTTACTGGTTAGTATGCAGTTCGTGCAATAGTTGGCATGTTCAACCAAACATTCCACTCTATAAGAGAGTTAACTCTATGCCCAACTGTACAGGTTTTTATACCTTTAGTGAGTGAATCCATATCCACAAGGGATATAATCTGAAATTAAAAACTCGCCTACCTAACCATTGTTGCTGACCTGACGAATGCAGCTCATTAACATACAAGACATTTTAAGTAGAAGTGATACATGAACCAATCAAGTGAAATAGGTGTTACACCACACATATGGGCTAAGGGTACCTAAAAAATCAGGTGATGTAACAATAACCATAGCAGATTGGCAGTATGTCTCGCTTACTTGGAAAGCCTCATATTACTACCTACATTGTGTGTCTGTATTGCTTGCCCGCATTACATGGTTCAGCTCATTATACTTAAGTTTCACTCATAAGTTCATATATATCATTGCAGTTGCTGTATTATTATTGTACAAAGTGTCATATATAATGTAAGTCCCAAATTTCATAAAGAAATGTTATGGACTGTCAGTCATAAGTTATTGTTTTTTATCGTGTGTTTGGGTGAATGTTGGTGTACTCTAAATAAACATAAATGTTGATAAGTGGTTGTTCTTTTATTATTTGGATAAATGTTACATTTACATATGTAAGTGATATGGATGGATTTTCTTTTTGTTCTGTTTGCTGATATTTAATCTTTAACTTGTGCCAAGACAGCATTAAAATCAAGATTTTAATGTTCTTATCAACAGTGACAAATATACTCTAAATCAAGTGCTCTATAATTGGCCCAAAGTGCATCTTGGCTACAATATGTAATCCAGCCCTTGTACAAGAACCTAACCATATATTATACTCAGTACAGTTATACAGCACTATAAGGATCAGTAAAAATCCAGCATTGATTTAGTTAGTTTAGCAGTCGATACTGATATTTAAATTACTATCCCAGTGGTTACATTACTGTAATTATTACAAATGGGAAGACAGAACATACACTTTGAAAGTAAATATATTCTATTTGTAAACTAAAATGAGAATTAATTGTATGAAATATAATAATGGTGGATGCAGAATTTGCAAGTGTCATAGAAAAACAATTTCCTTATTTATCTTTTGTGAACCATTGATTCAAATTGCTATATACAAGATGGATACAAAATACTGAAATTCAAATACATGTAGCAATACAAAATGCTCCAAGTTTCAATATAATAGCCATAAAATGACCTTACAATCATGTATTGTTCTACCAATTGCAATTGTCATACTTTACTACTATGGCCAACAAATGTTATGAAGGAAATGAAAGTTTGGCAATACAGTACTATGTGGCTCCAGTGAAAACTTAGCATTGCCTGCTGATGGCACAATACTCTAAGATTATCAGAGTCAATCAGGGTTTAAGCAAGTGTGAAGATATTGTCATAATCCCTGGCACCATGACAAAACTATTTGAACTCCGTGCCTGACAAAATACTTGACCGATACTCCTGCAGTATTGTGCTGTGATCAGTAAAAATGTTACATTAGCCAAGTTATGAAAGTAATTTGATTCATATGAGTTACTTGGAAAACTTCAAAATTGGGTTCCAATAGCAGAGACAAATTAGGTAATCTGCAATCCTGATAAAATCTAGTAACACAAAGTACATTAAATACAATTAAATATATATCACCTGGATTAAAAACCCAACATTTAAAGCATAAACACAACCTATTTTGCATCCATAATATTGTCATGGTTTCATATACCTATCTGGAGTAAATCTGCATAAAATTTTACAAATACTTGTACAGTTGTGGTCAATACTTATCATCCACATAGGGAAGACTCGTGTAAAATTAATGTTAGACAGCTTCCTTCTATTCATTCGCTATGAAACTCTCCAATTAATAGGTTAAGTACCATCTTCTAATATACTACAAGAAGCTACTAACTGTTCAAATCAATAATATCATATGACAACATGAAAAAGTTGGTTGGCAAATTGTTTGCATTACCCATATGTGGACGATTATTATTGACCACGACTGTACACATTTATACCTATCTGATTAACAGTATAGTATTCTGGAACTTTGGGATGATGAAATGTGAAATAGTAAGCCAATCTACACTCCACTTTCCATCACATATTCAACTAGGAGTTAATTTTTTTTTATAGTTATTCCATTAGCTTAACATCTATTTCCTAACTTTAAAAATATCCCTGATTTAGTATTTAATGGTTTTACCTTGTATTACCAAAGTGGAGACGTTTGACATTACATAAAGACAGCTTACAGCACAGTCTAGGGTTATGTGATGATATATGGGGATACAAAGCTGTAACTGTATGGAATAATTTATCTAATCATAGTTATGCACCACTCAGCAAGGTCCAGCAACCCATCCCAGTCTAAAGCCCAAGGGTAGGGAGTAATGTATAGTGAAAAATAAAATTAATACTCCTATCTACAACAGTGAACCCTGCAAATAGGATACCAATGACATAAAAAAAATCTTTCTCTCACCTAATATCTACAGGGAGGTTTGAGATTCACTTGTGTCCCAATGCTAGGGTTCACAATTGTGGAAGACCGTAGCATGCAGAATCTTCTCTGTACCATGGTAATCTTCTGGATATATTTGTACTCAACATATAAGTAGACCATTATACATTCCTCTGAAAGGCGTCACATATTACCAGAATGTGGCACATGAAAACTTATGCAACTCCAGGAAGATAAGCTATTTTAATATTTTACACTGAGGTGATAGGGCTAACTTTTTTAAAAGAAGAAATATTCACCTTTTGTATTACAATATCCAATTACTGTACATTATTACAACAAAATAACAATACTGCACTGTATAACCAAATTTTTTTAATGTGCTGATTAATAGAATTAAAGCTCAAGAAAAGGGAAATTAATGATATTACAATATCAGTTCTTCAAAATGCAGAAGAAAATAGTAACCTCGAATAGCATAAGTTTTGAAGTTTTTATAAGCTTCATGTTTTTCTCAAAGCAGTTTTGTCAAATGATCATAAACTCTCCTAAACATCCAGATACTGTACCTATGGATACAGGGCCCACTTCCTTCGAGTGAAGCACTAGTGGTAATAAACTTGTATTAGGAGTCCTAACATAAACAAAAATAAGTTTTCCTAAACAAAAGTTAGGTGAATATATACTAATTGTTGAATAACTATTATAAAACTTTTGAAAACACTGAACCTCTGTTCTCAAACCATGGATGTGGTTCATACAATAAAATGTAAATCATAGTACAGGAATTATCCCACACATCAATGTTATTCAAGTCCTACCAGCTGCCACAATTAACTTATTCTATTAAACAGGATACCTTAAGCAAACATAATGGAATGTATAGCAACATCAGCAAGCAATACCTGTTATTCTGTCTACTAGAGTTTCAGCACCTGCATTGTAACTTATACTTATTAACTACCTACATGGCACCTGAACATCCTTAATTTAATACTGTACTAGATATTTTTCTTAACCTGATTTGTATTTTAAATATATATACTGTATACACTATGTAAACATCTGGCAATCTAAAAGCTTTACATCAACTTCAGTGTCAATACAAACAATACTGCATCAACTGTTAACTGCATATTAAAAGTTTTTTTTTTTTTTTCATTTTTTTGGTAATCCAGCAGTCTTATATTTCATTATAATACAGTATACAGTACTGTATTTATTAACTTTATTCAGTTAAATTAAAATACTTTTCTCATGCATACTGTGCTTTCCAGATTCATCACAAAATAAATTACATGCCCTCTTTGCAAATGAACTATTGCTACAGTACTGTGCTAATCTCACTAGTTAATAGCTGCCATGTAAAATAAAATAGTTTACTGTTTAGCATAAAGTAATGAAAGAAAGCTGTATGAAAATAAGAAAGTATTTAATCCACCTTCATCACAATACTGTAATTAGAATGGTCAAGAAGAGGAAGCTCTTGATAACATATTCCATGAATCTCCTTATCACAGTACATAATTACCTATTCAGATCCACTAATGGTTGAAACACAGTGCATTCTTCTAAGCTAATCCCTTTTAGGGATGTAGCCCAGTGACATATCAGGGGGGCATTAATCCTCCCCACACGGTTAGCATGCAGCAATAAGTCTAGATTCCAGACCAAGGAGATGGAATGAAGAAAAATAAATAAATAAAAATACAATAAGAAACAATAAAAGAAATTCATAAACCAATAATTGTCACTATTACAAGAAATTCTTCATTAGAGTAACTGTTGACCAAACCATAATCTCATCACCAGTCACTTATTATAATTATGCATTCCTGAAATCCCAGGACAACAATGATTTTTTTTTTTTCAGAAATGAAATAATATTATACAATCATTACTGCCTTTACAACCCAAGTACAAATTGGTATAAATTTTGTTTACATTACTTCAATGCCTTCATTAATATATTGCACCCTGCTGAAGGATTCTTGCGCCTCTATTGGTAAAAGAAAAATATATATATCTTGAAAAACTATGGTACACTGCATTTTCTGTAGTTGTATTATGATGACATTCTACATCTCTACTGATGAAAAGTGTTTTCCTTCATTCCAGCCATGAAATATGCAGGGGCCTCTAACATCTTTTGACAAGGAGGTATTTGGTTCATGGGTGGTGGTGCAGCCATTGTTTGGTGGGGTTCTAAATAGTGTCCAGGGAAGTAAATATCACCATTGGGGATGTATGCATGTGGAGGCTCTTGCATAGGTGGAGCAGCATGAGCTGGGGGGGGAGGAGGGGTGCAATGTGGGTGGAGATGCCCCATGGGGGGAGGGGGAGGAGTGTACATGGTCTTGTTATTATTCCCACCCGCACTGTTGTTATCTGCCTTATTATTACCCCCAGTTTGTTTTCTTTTGTTACTGGAGGGACGAGATTTTTTGGTGACTTTGGGGTTTTGGTAAACTTCATGGGTTGGTGTGAGCTGTGTGGGGGATTTAACTGGTCGCAGGTGCTTACCTCGTCTATCTGGTTCAGGAACCAAAGCTCCATCCTGGGAGAAAAATAATTGTTGTTCTTGTTCACCAAATAACAATGAAGCTGCTTATGCAGATATAATTAACATGCAAGGATAATTTGAAATATTTCCCAAAAATTCAGTAGCAATGGTCATCATCAAGGGTCACACATGGCAGTGCTTTCCCACGCTCAGCTTTTGTTATCTCCCAGAATACCTCTGCACAGGAACCCTTCCCACCCCTTGTACCCTCCAGCATGAATCATCTATGTACTTCATCTATATGTTATATGTGACTTTCCCCTTGGCCTTATAACCAGGGTAGAAAAGGTGCAAAAAATATAGAATATAAATCGAATACTGATCCTTTCATGAAGTAAGAGACAATACTTTGAGCTTAATCATACCAAAAGTGGAATATTAAGTTTGTATGCAAAGGTAGTAGATTATAACCTTCACATAGTAGTCAGTGGTTAGCTGAGCTATAAATATGCCTACAACTAAATGATGAACAAAAAAGACACCCAAACCATGCTTCTTACCTTCATTTGGTGAAAGAGTGTACGTAGTCTTTTATCACTAGTCAGACCATGGCAGCTCATGAAGGCTCGCTTGCATACCCTCAGGTGCTTTCCACTGATACGCACAAAGTATTCAAATGTGTTTTGACGACGTGACTCTTCTGCAGGCTGTGGATGAAAGTCAGTATCAATTACATATGAAGCAATGATAATTACAGGTATTCATATATCAGAAATTTACTCTCAATTCTTCTTAGATAATTTATACATCTTTCTACTTTTTACCTTCTTTGTGTATCTCCGCTTGACATCACACAACTTTAGGCAGGTGAAGAGGTAAGAATTTTGTAGATTGAAATCACAAAGGTCCCAGAAGTTATTAAATATTTCCAATATCTTAGAACCCATACGTTCCCAACACTTAAGGGGACAGTTGCAGGGTGGGCCAATAACCCTGGCTCCCACAATCTGTTTGAAAGAGATGGATAGTATAAGAGATGATGAAGCAAGAGTAAACTTTTAACTTCTTATAATTCCTCAACCAGGTATTCAGCAGTGACAGGTGACATTCAAGATACAGTATGTATACAGTAAACTTCTACAATACTGCAAAATTGATATTAACAAAGATTGGTTGAATCTACAAGTAGAATATTGGAAGTATCAATATATGTTTAAGCCTTTTATCAACTGTAGCTATTCAATCTATGATATACTTTTACCTTCCCAAGGCGGTTAATATACTCGCGACCAGAATTACGATTGAGCTTGATACGTTGACGTTTCTGTTTCAGCTGGTTGATAGCTTCTTCAGACTCTCGTTTTATCCGGTTCACTGCTGTGTCGATCTAATTTGGGACAGATGTTGGAAATTGGCTACAAATGCAGTTTAAAATATTTTATAACAGCCACTGAATATTATGGTTAGTATGAGACACCACATTCAGAGAGATATAAGAATTATGTTGGCGTAGACTGAATTCTTACCATTGGTCCATTGCGAGGATCTATATGGACGACACTTTTCTTGTGCACAAGAACACGTTTCCGTTTCACTCGACGTGCTTTCTTTACTGGCTGTCTCTTCTCTCTCTCCTTTTTCTTTTTCCATGGTCGCCGCCAAGTTCGTTTCACTGGTACTGGTTTCACCTTCATATAAACAAGGACCAAAATGGAATCCATAAATAATAACCATAAATAATAATAAAAAATCCCACTATATTTTGACATTTATTTCCTTCATTATATTTAAATTATGTTCGTAACTACTGATTGAATGCTCAAAATATTCTCCCAGTTTGTGCTACTACTACAATTTCTACCCAGTACAGTACTAGATTCCTGACTTGTACCCCTGGTATCTTGGCTCCCTCTTGTACCCAATGTCCGTTTCCCAGTACTTGTTTGCCACTACCATTACCGAGCATCTAGACATGTCTCTTTGGTACTGTAATTTGACTCCCTCTAGTACCAAGTGACTATTGCCCAGTACTTACTAAAAATGAAACACCTATATCTAGCGTTATGCTTGCCACTTTTCTCGCAAAAAATAACTTAACAAAAGATGTAGTTGCAATTTTAAAGCAAGGAGCCCTCAGCCTATTCATCCACATAAGAAATTCATGCAGATATTTACTTACATCTTCGCTCTTTCCAGTTCCTTTCACAGTAGGTGTAGCTGGTGAAGGTGTGACTGAGGTAGAAGGTCCTGAAGCTGCTACTTCCACAGTTGCCTGCACACCATTGCTCACAATTCCTGTTACTACAAATATAGGTGGTTGTGTAGCTCCTCCAGTCACAGTGACAGGAACTTTGGGGAGAGCTGCTGTCTGTTGAACTGTCAGTGGCATTTGTATTCCACTGACCAGTTGCACATTTCCTACAGAAGTCAATATCTGCTGTGTTGTTGTTGTCTGTGGTTGGCTCTGTTGTATTTGTTGTTGTGGGGTATGTTGTGTCTGTGTTTGTTGTGCATGCTGGGGGGCTTGTGTTGTTTGAATCTGAGTTTGTTGTGCATGGGTCTGTTGCTGGGCATGCTGGGCCTGTGCTTGTTGTACCGGTACTTGTGTTTGTTGTTGTGCATGTGCCTGCTGTTGCTGAGTGTGAACTTGCTGTTGCTGTGTGTGTTGTACCTGTTGCTGTTGTGGATGCGCTTGCTGTTGTTGTGTATGTTGCTGAGATTGTTGTTGTTGCAACTGTTGCTGTATCTGCTGCTGTGTAGGTACTTGCTGTGGAGCAGATTGTTGTGATTGCTGCTGCTGTTGTTGGACCTGTTGCTTTGACTGCTGTTGCTGCACCTGAATAAGTTGTGACTGTTGTTGCTGCTGCTGCTGTACTTGAGTGGCATTTTGCTGTTGATTCTGGTGCTGCTGTTGCTGAACTTGCTGCTGCTGCTGAGCTTGTTGTGCTTGTTGCTGAGCCTGTTGCTGAGCCTGTTGCTGTGCTTGTTGTTGATGTTGCTGGAGAAGTTGCTGCTGTGTTAATGCCTGAGGTGAAGCCTGCTGCACAGTAATCTGCTGCTGTAATAATCTTGTTTGAGTGTGTGTCTGTTGCTGCTGCTGTTGTACATGCTGCTGGTGGACTTGTGAATGGTGTTGGACAATTGCAATGATGGGTTGTGCTTGGAGGTGTGTGTGCTGGGGAGCAGTGGTGGTTGGGAGAGGTACTGGGTCTTCCTTTGTATGGTGGTGGTTTCCTTGTCCCCCTTGACCCTCCTGTACCACCTCACAAAATTGCAGTGGGGAGAACAGGTCTTGGGCAAAGTTAGCAGCCTCTGATGCTGCTTCAGCCATCCTAATATACTGAATCCCTCTGCAACAAGTGAACTGTAGTGAACATCACTACAAGTATTCATTCACATGATTCTAACCAAGTTTGACAGGAACATTGTTTATTTACCTTGAGCAATGCATCCGTTTTGGAACAGTGAAACTAAAGTGCTTTTTCTTGCAAGTCTACATTAATAATATTGTGAACCTGTACCATGAAAATCAAAGATTATTTTTCTCCGATAAAGCAATAAATCCCTAACCTGCATTCATGTCCAAGAATCTGCAAATTATACATTTACTTATAACACACGACCGTTTCCTACATACCCGGTATCCAATAATTTTTCCCACTACTAGTAGCACAATTGCACACAAAATTACTTGGAATATATATTAATGCATTGAAATGATCATAGTGGTATAGACTACATATGGTTTGCATTTTAAACAGAGCAGTATTTGCCGGGTGTCGTCCTTATGCCCTTGTGGTCCTCTGTCACACCCGGCCATGATGCTTACTACCTTCTTCCGCTTCTTGGGAATCACACTCATCCTTATTTATACCATTTTAGTCTTTACATTAGACGGAATATACACAAACAGCATGCGATTTGCACACTACTGGTCTGTTTCTCTTCATCAGTTACATTTTAAAGTGCATGTGACGTTGCATTAGGTTAATATTGAGGTTTAAAAAGTTGTATTGAGTGGCCAGAGGGGCGCCAACCCACAGCATCCTACCTTACACCCAACAAAGGACTCAAGCCACATCATTCTTACTTCCTATAATTTGTTTCAACTCAAGATTTTAACCTGATGATCTTACCAAGTATGCAATCATATTCCCTAGAAAAGATGAATGAAAAACGGTTTCCTACCTTTAAAAATAAGAAAGATTTGCAGGCGCTCTGGCTCTGCTTGACAAGGGACAAGAGGCGCTGGAGGGGTTATGAAGATATTTACAATAAAATTATATATTCCAAGATTATACTGTAATGTATTGTATTGTACTGTATTGTGTGCCAGATCTTTTACCTACTGTGATTTCCATTTTAAAAGCGTAGGACGGAATTTATTGAGGATTTGTTTTTTAAAAGAATACTAGTTACCGAGGCGAGTTGTGACCAATAAACAATACTCGTTCCATTACTGTAGGGTGACAGAGAATGGGGGCTTACTTCAAAATAGAAATCTTCATGTGTTGAAATAATATGATATCGTCATGACTGCATGTCGTGGATCACTGCATGTCAAGGTGTGGGAGGTGACAGATTCATTGAGTTATTTCGGTTACATTTCTTTTTTGTATAATATACAGTAGGTGTAATGGTGTGGGTGAGTCTCCGGAGTTAAGCCCGTGTTTAACGTGTTACACGAGTACTTTTTCAGTAATTTTTTGTTAGTATCTTATGACAAGTACAAGTATCTTGATGTCAGTGGTGGTAGCAAACAGAGGTTCTCGTAGGATCGTTATATTTGGTATCGATGGACAGCAGCAGTTCGTCTGGCGATAACATGTATAGCCTACCATTATAACTTCATCTCTTATTATTATTATTATTATATATTGATATATATATATCCATTATAGGCCTGCAGAAAAAAAGTCAAAATAAAACAGCAGGCGGAGCTCTCATTAAGAATTACCCATGGGTTCCTTTTCCGAGAGATTAATAACAGGATTAATTTATTAATTAAGTTAACGTGCAGGTAGGCATCCTCTTATGCATAAAACAACTGGTCTATTTTAGATTCTTATTAATCACCCTTTACCCATCACCATGTGTTTGTGGATATCTAACCAAACTGGACATGATTTGGGACATTTATTACTTTGTTTATTTCACTGGTGAGGACATTCAGCGAGATATAAATTCATCAAACTTGTGTATGTTCAAGTTCAAGTTCAAGTTGTGGGTCCCCGCAGAGGGCCGCTCATGGGCAGCATAATATGCGGGGGATTTAAGGATCCAGGGGAGGATTAGGAAGGGGGTTAGGATAAGGGTGGATTGGGTCAGGGACTGTGGGTTGAGGATTAGGATTGGGGAGGTAATGATTGGTGATCTTATTTCTAAACGTGTCATCTCCCATCTCACTACGTGAGATGGGAGATGGTTCCAGTCTTGGATGCTGCTGGGAAAGAGTGCTTAAATATATCAGTGCTTGTCTGGTATGTATGGTATTTTAAGTTGTGGCTGCCTCTAGTGGATCGTATAGAATTAAACTGTTTATAATTTTAAGGCTTAAAACCAATAACAACAACTGTAGTATTATTACGTAACCCTCAAACTCTCCACATTCAGAGAAAGTAATGTGGAAGCGAAACACACACAAAAAAAGGATAGAAAACATTAATCAACATTGCTGAAATTATTATTGGTTCGTTATACTCTACTGTTAAATATTTTGTACGTTTTCTTTAATGAGTGGAATGAATCGTTTTGTTTATGTGTATTGCTGAAATTATTATTGGATCGTTGTAGTCTACTGTTAAATATTTTGTACGTTTTCTTCAATGACTGGAATGAATAGTTTTCCTTGTTGAGGCGTTTTGTTTATGTGTATTTTTGCTGACCAATGAGAAGGCAGGCATTGAGGTTGACTGGCCAATCAGCTGCTCGGAGCCAGACCCCAGGCAGTCAGTGTTGTGTTCGGTGTGTGTCAGGGTAAATATTCACTAACTGTGCGGTATTTAACTGGGAAGAAGAGGTCACAGCTCCCCAGGATTACCTGTGGGGGATAGGTGAGTGGACTGGTATATATTATAGTACGTCTAATGGCCGTATATCAGCGGTTTAAACATACATAACTTGACCATTCTTGAACCCGAATCCACACTTACCATTGATGTTTCTTTTCGCTGTTCTCTACCTAATAATTCACCTGTTCACCAATTACCGTTTGTAGCAACAGTGAACAGCACATATTGTCATGCTTAGATCCTTATAGATGACTTCCATTGCAGGATACATTTCTCTAGTAGTTCCTCTATAATATACAGTACTGGATTTTTCATTTCTTGGCGTGTGTGTTATTGCAGTGAAGTGGTTATATGGTACCGTACCTTTCTTCATTCCTATAATTATTCATCAAATCTTCATGATTTTCTATACAGACAGGTGATTTGGAATTTTGGATATGAATCTAAACCAGTTCATATTGTATACTTCAGTCTTATGTTTGGTTTTATGCAAGTTTAGGAGTATGAGAAATCAGTGAAAGATACATGGTTTGATATACACCATAATGAGGTGGATTCTTTATTGCTGACTTTTCACTACCAGCATTTCATCTTCAGTCCTTTGACCTGAAGAAAAAGTAACAAAATATAGTCATTATAGGCTTCTTATTTCTGTGTTGTTATGCTCATCCAGACTCTCAAGTTTAACTACTGCATAGTGAAGTTGCATTTTGAAATCATAGTAACCACTGAGTATATTTGTAATATAACATAACATATACCATTATTAAGGATGAGCAAATTGGCTGTACCAGTGCTCAGCACTCGTGTGTCAGAAAAGTAAGTTCTTCACACTAAATAGGCTAGAGTTGTACTGGGAATAGATAATTTTTTTTTCTATATATATATATTATAAATTATGACAATTTAGCTTCTAATCTATTTCTATCACTTAAATTTTGTGATCATTTTTACAGTACCGTACTGTAATGTTAAACCATTATGCTCATTGTGTTATGTAGAGGCATAGGCCTAGTACTGTTTTTTGTTAAAACATTGTAAAGTTATGACCACCATCAGTGGTCAATCATTACATTTCCTTAAATCCTTCATCTTTCATGTATCAAAACCAGAATGGAGTTAGTACTGTAAAGGACAAGCAAAACAGTACAGTAGCGAGGAATTTAAATAATTTTTTATAGAGCACAGAGCAAATTCTTTCTGTAGGTTAGGCTAGGAAGTGAGCACCCAGTGTAAGCAATTTGCGGAAGTCAATAGCTGAATACCTGAAAATAGAGCATGGCATTATTTTTACTTTCTGGTGACATTCAGATCACCACAGAGGGACCTGTTTTGATGTTTATGTTTGTATGTAGTTTATACCTATAAGGTAAACATATAGGCAGTACAATACCAGTATTTTTTTTGTATAAGTGTTTGTGAAAGTGTGCACTGATCAAGAGAAATGGTGGAATGGATTTTTTTTTCCATTGTGTTCATTTACATTGTTATGTTGCATGATCTGAATTTTTTATGCAGTACAGTATTTTACTTTACTGTTATTAAACTTTTGAGCATTGGTTGTGAATATGTAATGATTGCCAGATGAAGATTGGTCTATAGATGTACTGTATATATAGTCTCACTGTATATGCTTCACTGTATTATCTTACTATTTTTCGAACGTCACGTAGGCATGTAACCTACAGCCATGGCTGGAAGTCCATGAGCAGGGGGTGGTGCAAAGCCACAGTCGATACTGGGCAAAGAGCCTGAACAAGATAAATTTCCACACCCCTCTGACCGTGGCAGCTCGTAGCTGAACGAATTGTTAGTAATGTTGTTTTGGCACATCTTTTGTTCTTAGAATTAGAAGAGATAGCTGTACCCCCTGCTCATGGATTTTCAGCCATGGCTGTACAGTGTGTGCAAATGGTCAAGAATTGTTCCCTTATTACCTTACCGGTACTACCGGTACCTATAATACCTTTGCCTCCTGCTTAAATTTGCTGATTGGAAATGTCCACTAATATCATCCTTTGACTGTTTTTTAGTGTGCCTTCCTTCAACCTTGTGTAGCCAAGACCATAGCAGTATTTCTCCCTACGATCTGGCTTTTCCATATCAAAATACCAGTAATGAATCAATATTTAAGTACAAAAGAGTAGTACATCATCCTGTGCAATATTTTTTCTGTCAAAGCCTCATTGGCAGCCACAAGAAGTTTAGACGAGCGGTATAATATTAACTAGATATCCTACTATAGAGATGCGTAGCTATGATGCTAGGCTATGTTAAATCGAATTGAGGTGGACTCAGAAAAGAGAAAATCTGATGAACTCTTAATGTTCAGATCAATGATGTGAATAATTGGTGTAGTCCTTCCCAAAATGATGCTCTATTCTGTTCACCGTTGCACTCCGATGGCAACCACAAAATGTTTTTGCGGTATAGTAATATAATAATAGTAATAATAATAATAATGATACAGTTGTTACGGTTTGGGGTAGAAACTATAACATTAAGGATAAACTTGATCACTGCAATCAAGTTCGTTTATTTCAGTCTAGTGAAAACTAAAATTAAGCTATTAAATATATCAGGTTCATCATCGTTACTAAATAACCCTTAAAATCCAGTCACCTGTGATTATATCACTTCGGGAAATGGCGTGCAATTTTGATGGTAAAATCTAAGAACTAAATAAAATATGTACAATTTTATTTATTTTACAAAAAAAAACAACACACATAATGAAAATTGAAAGTTAATAAATTATGACAAAGAAATGTTTAACCAAACATGAAGTAGAATTGAATTAACTCCTAGAGCAGAGTGACTAAGTTCGACCCATCTATTACACTAAGGCACAAAACTCAAACACATCTAATAATATATTTAACATCTAACACACATAAAGACAGCCAAAATGATACACAGAACTTAGCTGAGAATACAAAGGTCACGACGAAAAACACAAAAATATCAGACAAGGCAGAAGGGGATAGATGCTATGGGTTCACTGGAGTTAACAACTGACTTTCCTTCCAAAATCAACTTGCCTCGTCAAACTACCATTCACCAACATACATACACACACACACTTTGGGCCGGCCCACAATCATACAAGACAACAAAACAATATTCATAACAGTGAACCTTAATATACAAAATAATATAAGGATTCACTGAAAGTTCTCAACTATGTTCCACCAGGTAATATATACGTATGTAATACATAATACAGTGAAAATGATAATAATGAAAATAATAATTTCATTCAGTCCAGTAGAAACTTCGATATTGATCTCAAGTTCTCCATACCAAATGTCATGAGGGTTTATCAAGAAGTGTGACCCTCTAGAGTCTAGACCATCCTTGAAAATTTATCACACTAAATTCCACCCGTGACACAAGTAATTTCTGTTCTGCTAAACCTTGCTTCAAACCACTTTACCAATCTTGTGTACGGGTATAAGTTTTAATGACTGTGTAGTCCCTCCTGCATGCAGTCATACAAACATTTATGCATATGAATTTTTTACTTTCACCCCAACGTTCATGCCAAGCTAAAATCCATACAGTACCTTCTTACTATTCACAGGAGAAATTTCGAGATCTGTTATTATATTCTCATACTGTTTTCATTCTGTGCCCGGTGTTACCCCTATAGCTTACCACTATTTGCTCAACTGTTCCTCTTTTCTTTTTATTCCCTTCCTGCTTGCTGTTTTGCCTCTCCGTTACCTTTTTCTGGCGCTATATGACCTCGCTGTTGCGGCGCGTAATATCAATCAATCAATCATTCCGTGCCCCATATATACCGGTACAGTACCATCATATTCTTGGAGCCTTGGATACCCTTATGTGAGTAACCTTATCCATATATAGGCCCCCCCCCCCTCTCTCTCTCTCTCTCTCTCTTTCTCTCCTTCCTTTCATATTACCTCCCTATTTCTCCTTCTTTCCCTTGTTCCCTTATCTCTCTTTCATATGCCTTTGAAGTGTTACCTCTCTCTCTCTCTCTCTCTCTCTCTCTCTCTCTCTCTCTCTCTCTCTCTCTCTCTCTCTCTCTCTCTCTCTCTCTCTCTCTCTCTCTTGCACGTTAATTAGTTTCTCTTTCTTTCTGGCAGGCAGCCGCTGGATAAATGAAGGAAGGGAAAAAAGTAGATAAGAGACTACATGGAAGGGAGAGAGAGAGAGAGAGAAGGGTCTCCTCCTCTCCTTTCCTTCCCTATACCCTGCGGCGTAAACAGATATTTCTAAACCAAAAGAGCCAGTTTCAGCCATTAATGTCAAAACAACGAGTGTCTATCCCTTAAAAAAAAAAAAAAAAAAAAAAAAAAAAAAAAAAAAAAAAAAAAAAAAAAAAAAAAAAAAAAACATTAAAGTAACATTCGCGTGCCATTCGTTCCTTCATCAAATACATTCATTCACCTCTTAAAAGAAACAAAACATGCATATTGCAAACAATCTTTTAGTACTTGGTTGAACTGCAATGGTATAAAATCAGAGATGAGCATTAATTTACATGTTAGTGATAGTTATGTTGCAAAATATAAATGATGGAATGAATGAGGGGGAAGGGACAATGGAGTTAGGAAGAGGGAGGTATAAAGAGGAAGACAATGGAATGACAAAGGGAGGGAGAATAAAATTTACACAAGAAACACAAACGTTGTAAGGGAGGATGAAGGGATACGTGAAGGAAGGAAGGAAGAAAGAAGGGAGAATGGAAGGAAGGAAGAAGGGAGAATGGAAGGAAGGAAGAAGGGAAGGAAGGAAGGAAGAAAGGGAGGAAGGAAGGAAGAAGGGAGAATGGAAGGAAGGATGAAAGGGGAATGGAAGGAACACGCGAAAGGAAAAGGGGGAGAAAAGTAGGACGAGGAGGAAGGAAAATATATATAAGGAGAGAAAGAAGGAAGAAAGAGAGCAGTGAAGGAAGGAAGGAAAGAAGGAATGAGCTTATCAGGACCAGGAGCCCACCTGCCTCACACACCCAGCATCAGAGAACGAGGAGGGGACGGGGTGTTAGAGGGGGAAGGAAGGGAGCAGCAGCAGGAGGAGGAAAGGGATGTGGGAGGAAAGAGGAACATGAGGAAAGGAAGGGAGATTAGGAGGAGGAAAGAGGAACATGAGGGAAGGAAGGGAAAGCAGGAGGAGGAAAGGGATGTGGGAGGAAAGAGGAACACGAGGGAAGGAAGGGAGAGCAGGAGGAGGAAAGGGATGTGGGAGGAAAGAGGAACACGAGGGAAGGAAGGGAGAGCAGCAGGAGGAAAGGAAGGGAGATTAGGAGGAGGAAAGAGGAACATGAGGAAAGGAAGGGAGAGCAGGAGGAGGAAAGAGGAACATGAGGGAAGGAAGGGAGATTAGGAGGAGGAAAGAGGAACATGAGGGAAGGAAGGGAGAGCAGGAGGAGGAAAGAGGAACATGAGGGAAGGAAGGGAGAGCAGGAGGAGGAAAGAGGAACATGAAGAATGGAAGGGAGAGTAGGAAAGAGATGTGGGAGGAAAGAGGAACATGAAGAATGGAAGGGAGAGTAGGAAAGAGATGTGGGAGGAAAAAGTGAGAGAGGAGAGGGACTGGTATAGAAAAGGAAAGGGAAGGCGAATAGGGATAAGAAAATTGAAGGGAATAGTGAGGGAAACAGGAGAAAACGAGCCAAAAAAAAAACATTCAAATAATCAACAGTATGCAGGAAATGTAAAGAAAACAAAATAAGAAGTCACAAAATTTAAGGACGAAAGAGGAAGTATAGGAAGGAGAACTGGGTAAGAAATAAGGGGGAATAGAAATAGAAACACCGAGCGGAGGAAAAAAAAAAAAAAAAAAACAGAGGAGAGAGAGAGGGAAGGGGAGATGACGACAAAAAAACGGGGTAGACGTTAATAGATGGAGGGAGAGAAGTGAAAACAGTATAGGGGAAGAGAAAACAGACGAGAGAGGAGGGTACCTTGGATAAAGAATGTGTGTGTGTAGAGAGAGAGAGAGAGAGAGAGATTGGCATTAAAAAAAAATAAGATGTAAGGGAGGGAAGGAAGATTATGTAGGGGAGGAGAGAGGAAGAAAATGGAGGGAGAAGGAATAACAAGAATGCAGATAGTAAATTATTTTCTACTCTAAATGTTTCCGGTCAGTGATTTACATAGCTCTGTTTGTATTAATATTGTCTAAGGTGTGATAATCGAGTTTTACGAACCTCAATCCCTGAAAGTAATAAAGGATATGGTAACCTATTATTTATTTACTCTTTTATTCATTTAATTTATTTATTTTTTGACATTTTCTCCACTATCCTGTCTTGTCCTAAAAGTTGATGGTATAATATATTTGACAAGAATCGTTGACAGAATGCTTGGTAACAGCAGGGATCTTCGTGTTCAGATTACCAGTTTTGTTTCAGGGTGAGAGTACCATGAAAATGACAAAATGATAGTGGCTGTTTTATGTTTTCCTGGAAGGCGTGGAGTTGTACCGTGTCACTTGTACAGTAATATATCATTCATGGCTTCGTGTAGTCTTTAATTATTTTAGCTGGCAGTGGATCGGATTGAAATTATGCTTCGGTGAAATTGAAACATGATACTGTATATTTTGTTGGTGTCGGTATTGATTAACATGTATATTTTATTACGCCAATCTGTGCATTGCGTTGGTGTTGCCATAATATCAAAACAATGGTAGGCTATTATGTTTTACAGATTGGCTTTGGTTGTTGCTGCTGAGTACGACGTGGAAATGGTCATGTAGGAAAATATGTATTCATTGCTTTATTATTATACCGCCAATAGACATTGTAACCAATGGAAGCTGTTGTAAAGGAATATATGAAAAAATGTAGTGTAGGGTTGAGTGATGGGGTCTGTTGAGTCGGGATAAGGAGGCTGTTACAGGAATGATAGGTAGATAAATGGAAAGATATGAATCGATAGATAAATATAGGTAGACAGATATACTATACTTTATGATATATACAAAATTTCGTGTAATGAATATGCCATCGATCTCTACGTTAAGAATGTGAAAATGAAAATGTTTCGTAGAGTCTAGAGTGGGCTAAAAACATCTTCATGGACCTGTGATGCTGTAGGTGAATTGAAGAACACTGATTCCTCCTTACTATGCCACGAAACCAAATTCTTCAATGTGGCTGGTGTTTTGTGGCACCGTTTGAAAGACTTGTTTACCCCATATTTTCGTACTGTATACCACAGGCTCCTTAATGAGACCTTAGCCCCCACCCACCCCCTGCCCCGCCCCTCCCTGCCTCTCATTTGACCAGCCATTAACTCCCTAATGATGGTGTCTGATGATACACTAAACTACACCCATCCAGGATAATTAAAGAGCAATTTCCCGGCAGGGCATAGTTGGTTGGTTATCTTAATATGTGTAATGTGTTGCGTTAACTCTTTTCACTCAGAGTTAATGTGCACTCAGTTAGCGTTAACCCAGTAAGTTCGTTAGTTAGTTTTTGAGTAAATTTTAATCACATGAGTGTAGGACTATATAATTATGTGAGCAATTGAATATGGATAGTGATCGTCAGTGTACCAATGGTTAAGTTTTTGAGTGAATTTTAATCACGTTGGTGTGGGACTATATATGTGAGCAATTGAATATGGATAGTGATCATCAGTGTAGCTATGGTTGTTGTTGTAGTGAACTTGACCATAACAGTGTTGTGCGGTGGTTGTAGCTACACATGTTGTGGTTGTGATAATAGCAAATAGTGTTGGTAGTGCTGGTGATGGTGGTAATGTTAGTGGTGGGTTGTTTGTTGATGTAGGGAGATAATGTTTGTTGTGATGGTGGTTTTTGTGAGGGTACGTTTAGTAAAGGAGATGGGTAAAGTTAAGTAAAGGGAGAATTAAGAAGGTCCCATGAAAAAACAAAAAAACAGTGGTGGGAAAAACAGGAGAGAGAGAGAGAGAGAGAGAGAGAGAGAGAGAGAGAGAGAGAGAGAGAGAGGAGAGAGAGAGAGAGAGAGAGAGAGAGAGAGAGATAAACATAAATATTAAAGGTAAAAGAAAATAAAAGGGGAGGAAGAGATTGAAGGGTTAGTTAGAACAGGAACGTGGGAAATAGAATAGGGAAGAGAAGGGAGAGAAAGAAAATAATAAATGATGATAAGGGGGAGGGACGGAAGAAGAGAAAAATATGTGGTAGGGAGGAGGAAGATAATGAAGGAGTAAGTAAAATATTTTGATAAAGGGGGACGAAAATATGAGAAAGAAAGATAGCAAGGTATGATGATAAAGAGGTACAGTAGGTGGGGTGTTAGCTATGCAGTAAATTATGTTAAATAGACTTATAGGTTGGTGTGGGTAAAATGGGAGTGGGAGAGTCAGTGGGAAATAGAAAAAGTTGTATGGAAAAGTATACAAGAGAAAATGAGGGTGGAATGTGTGAGGTGGAAAATGTAATGATTAGGAAAAGATCATAATAATAATAATGTGTTAGCCAGTCTTCGAGTTACACCAATGCTTGATATATATACTGAACGCAAGGGAGGGAGGGAATTATTAGAAGAGAAATGGTGGAAATTGAAACGTTGAGAGAGAATATTAATTTTGCTGGATAGTGAAGTCATCGTGTAAAGATTGGTAATTTTTTTTTACTATATTGCGTATGATGAGGACTAAAGGTAAGAAACCCTCTAAATGATCTTACGTGTAAAGTGAATATGAACAGAGAGAGAGAGAGAGAGAGAGAGAGAGAGAGAGAGAGAGAGAGAGAGAGAGAGAGGTGAAGGTGGAATATAACGAAGGGGACGGAGGGGGAAGGAGAGGAGAGGGAGGAGGATGAAGAACACTGTAATTACAAACAAGGGAGGAGGAGGAGATATGTGGCGATAAATTGGGAGGGAGAGATAAACAAGAGAACGGGGGGGGGGGGGCGGAAGAGAGAGAGAGAGAGAGAACGTGTGTGTGTGTGTGTGTGTGTCAATTTAGTCTAGGAAAAAATTAAGAGAGTGAGTGAGTGTACGTGTGTGTGTGTGTCTAGGAAAAATTAAGATTGACCGAAAGTAATAAAAGTACTCAGGGAGAGATAGGGGAAAGGAGGAAGAAAAGTAAAAATAAAGGTAAGGAATGAGGTGAGTCAGTATATGGAAGGAAGGAAGAAGGAGAGAGTATATAGATTCGGGAGAACTACTAATAAAGAAGAAAGGACGGACGGGGGGAAGTACAGGAAGGAGAAAGAATGAGATTGCGGTAAAAATGATAAGGAGGGGGAAAAGATAAAGAGGAGGGAGATTGAGGCGAAAGAGACTATACCGTGAGGGGAGGAAGGGAGGGGAGAGAGAGAGCTGATAAGGAATTAATTAAACGAAGATGGCAGGAAGGGAAAGGGGGAAAGAAAGGAAAGGGAAATATACAGTGAAGTGCGGTTAGCTGTATAGTAAACAAAAATAGACATGGATGATGGTGGGAGAATTAATTAGAGAATGTGTGTGTGCGTGCGTGTATGTGTGGGTGTGTCTGTGAACTTTTGTATGACAACTACAATATTTTGTTTTTCTCACATTCTGCTCGACTATTTTTTGGTTTGTTTGAGGGACACACCCATGACATCCAGAGGTTAAAAGTGTTTTCATATTCAGTATAGGGTACCCGATGGTGAGTAGCATGCGACTTATATAAAAAACATAGACTAACTACTGTACCGATTATTTAAAGGGGTACGAGAAGATGTCTACCACCCGAGGATTAGGGAACCTTTGATATAATTAGGATAACGATTTAATGCCACTTCCTGTAGACTGTATCACAAACAGCAACTATATTGAAGGAATTTGTCATGGTATGAGTTGGAATTGTCTCTAATTTTCCGACATCATCACAGGCACCTTAGAGAGTATGAAGAAGCTACTGTGGTTAAAGGAGAAGAAAGGTGAGGTGTGTGTGTGTGTGTGTGTGTGTGTGTGTGTGTGTGTGTATGTATGTGTAGGGAGTGCAAGCAGCGAACACTCCCAGACCACCGTCTAGCTTGCCTACCTCCACCACAACCAACCAGCCAGGCAGTCAGTTGGCCCTCTGAGTTGGTGGCACTCGCTCGCTCGATCCTGCCACCAGCCACACACTCTGTCTCCTTGTACACACACGCACGCGGAAACTCAAGCGTAAAGGGAGGAGTTTTGATATTAGTGAACGTTGATACTTGTGATGGAAATGTAAATGAGAGACACACCGATTGTAGAAATAGACACGTGGAGAAAAAGTTAGACAACAGCAGCATGTGTCCTCTCGATAGTTTGTGTCTTTATTAAGTAAAAGAGAAAATTATCCACCGATGAAGTATTTTCTCTCGGATTTTGCCACTCGATAATATATTTGAACAAGTGATAACAGTAATATACCATGATGAAACTAGTTAACATGTAACCTGCTTCGTACCTGGTGGAGAGGAGGTTACAATCAAGTGATAAGGAGGTCGCATATAGTCTCATTCACATTAAACCCCTCCCAGTTTTAGAATTGTCTCCGTTAGGAATCCTCGTGTAGTTCTTTAGTTTGTACAGGAAAGGTATAGGGGTCCCTGCATGCTGTGCCTTTGTTAATTTTTACTGTATTAAGGGGGTCATCTGTTGTGGTCGAATTGGAGGGCAAGTGATTCCTGCAAACTTTACTTCGAAACAGACTACTGCCACCTTATACAGTGCAGTAGTTTGGAGGAAATAAATAGCCTTCCAATTCTCCCAGCACGGATTCTGTCCTCAACACATTCAATAACTGAGGATGTTTCAGCAAGAAAAATCGTAACTTTGGCAAATGTTTCTGAGGGTGCCGGGTCATCCATGATCCGTGACTCAAGGGTTCTGTTAAGGTGTGTCCAAGTCTTATTGGTTAGTGAGTTACAATTATTGAAAACTTAATGAACAGTGAGGCACCTCCCGCATACCCTCTTCCCACTTATATTACTTTTCAATAATGGTAACTCGATAACCTTTGCCGAGTGGACGCACGCACCTTTACACACACACACACAACACCTCAGTTTTGGAGTTTGTCTCATTGAGTGTAGTCTATATCCTCTAAGTTCTGACTCATCCACACGTCACCCAAAGTGGCAGTTTAGGGTAAAAGGTTGTTGTTCATACTTGAGAAACCTACATGAATCGTCAGTTGCTCACGGGTTGAAACATCGGTGATAACTTTGATGGGTCATTTGCATAGTCATTACGTGGAAGTTGGGCATAGTTAATATTTTTATTTAATTAGGAAGTTCATTAATATACATGTGATTGGAGCCTTGACACTTTTTCTGCTTTTTATATTTTTTCTAGTAACTTAAATCCTACATTCAGAGGACGCTTCTGGTACTCCTTATGTTTACCTTTAAATTTATCTAGCTTTTTATGTATTTACTTATCTATCACAACCATACGTCTGCATCAATTTTTACCTATTTACTAATCTATGACAACCATACGTCTCCATCAATTTTTATCTATTTACTTATCTATCACAACCGTACGTCTGCATCAATTTATGTGTCCGTCTGTTTTATATATCGATCATCTATCTTATCTCTCTACAATATGTCTGTGTTTTGGTATGTCGCAGTTTCTCCTCATCTAACCTTCCAGAGTGTAAGGACTAATCTCATTAGTTTCGGAAGAAGGGGATGGACTGATGGAATGTTTGGGAGATTATGATTTTACTCCATTATAATTGGCATTCAAAACCATGTAGAATGATCTCTTCTGGGTCTTGTACAATAAAAGATAATATGCAGAATTAATAATATCTGTAAGGTCTCTATAAACACTGGTATTCCTCACAGTATTTCATATTCGGTATATAAGATCTTCTTGAGATCCCTATACTGTATATGGTATCCAGTGGCAAACTCGTAGATGGTATATTATGTTTTCTGTAACAAGGCCTAAGTACAACTCCATAGAAATGAAATTCAGATTGATGGATAGATAGATGGATGGAGATATATATAGAGAAGAAGACAGATATGCTGACGAATTTGTCTCTTAAGATATACTTCTCACGGGAAGTTTCCTCGTAAAAACGTCATCAGTGTGCAGGTCTGGAAATTAGTGTTTTTTTCCACAAAGTAATTGAATTTGTTGCCGAGAGAAACAGA
The DNA here is from genome assembly GCA_033782935.1 of Petrolisthes cinctipes. Classification (NCBI taxonomy): domain Eukaryota; kingdom Metazoa; phylum Arthropoda; class Malacostraca; order Decapoda; family Porcellanidae; genus Petrolisthes; species Petrolisthes cinctipes. The sequence continues at coordinate 3,624 of JAWQEG010004635.1, read as the reverse complement.
CAGACAGACAGACAGATTATGACAATGTTTTCGAAGCTCTAAGCACAGCGTTTGAACATTAAAGTGACACGAGATTACCAATCTATAAGCCATGTTTCCAAATATTATTCCATCGAGGATTTTGAAGTGACGAAAACAAGATTATTGAAGCGTACTACATTATTAAAAAATGTCTTTATTTATTATTTAGTATATATGTACATGTATAGTGATAAGTTTCACTTTCTATACTATATGTTTGTAGAGGAAGGAAAAGAGTGAGAGTTAACCATTTGAACTAACTGTACACTCCTTGTAACGTTTACCCATCACTATATAAAGCTATTACTTCTACTCTACCCAGCATTACTACAGGGCATTATGCAAATTAGTGAACGCTGTCAATGTCAAAATAAACAGAACACGCGGAGATGAACACTCGTTATTACACTACAAAACAAGCATAGCTATCTAAGCTTTGTGAGACTACAATAAAAAGATGGATAAGTACGGTTATATAGATTAAAAATAAAGCTACCGTAAGTTGGGAAGCAAATCCTGATGGAAGAAAAGAAGAGCTGAGATATAACACACTTCTAAAATAAAAAAGAAGAATAAATAAAAGGAAAAGGGGGGACGTGAAATATTGCAAAGGTGTTTCAATGTGAGTGACAGAACTGAAGTTGGATCCACGTATAATTTAATAGTGAAGTGAGATATATATACGTACTGGAACTTACGTAGGACATCACTGTAGGCTACATATACTTACTTTGTATAGTCTCGACAGAATACGTATCGACCAATTGATCTCCTCTGGTGGTGGTAAATATTAATGAGTGTTTATGTAGTTGTTTACCAATTTGTGTGCTTGTGTGTCTGTCTGTCTGTCAGTATGCAGGTTAGACCAACAATAGTCCACTAATATTGATGGTATTGGCTACTTGTTATTATTTATGGTTGATTGGTGTGAAAGTTTGGAGTGGTGTGTTTGCTGTACGATTGTATATAGTTATGACTAATTTGGTCTACTGTATTTACGTGAATTTTAATATTATATACATCATTAATTATATGATTTGTTTAGGTTTGTGGTGAGTGGTGTGTTTACATTCTCATACTTCACTACTACAAAAGGAATATACCGTATTTTGTCTACATTTTACTGTTTCGTCCTTGGTATTTACAGTATATGATTTTAATTAATGCTTCACTATAGAAAGGAACATAATTTGTGTGTCTGAGTCATGTGTGGTCGTTATACTTAATGTTCAACCCTAAACTAATACACCAAAATTTGATGATATTTGTGAGATGTGGTCTATATAGTTTCAATGCTTCTGTAGTAAACGTTTGTGGTGTGTGGTCTGCATGGATATATAATTGTAATGATTCACTGAAATGAATAGAATTAGTTCATGTATGTCAAAAAAAAAAAAAAAATCCCTGTCGAGAATATCAATGCTTCGAGTAAACGATTGTGATGTTTGGTCTGTTTATATATGATTCACTAAAAAGCCTGTAGCCTGTCGAGAACATCAATAGTTTTAGGGAATGATTGTGATGTGTGGTATGTTAATATAATGAATGATTAACTAAAAGACATAATATTTGTTCTTGAAAAAAAAATAATAATAAATTGTATATACATAGCCTATACCGAGAAGCGATAACCACCTCCTCCCCCCTCCACTTTGTTTTACCTACTACTCCTGCCGTAACCCGGAAAGCCCAACACAACACACCAGGGATTGCGTTGGCCTCCAGGGACCCTTTTCTTAAAGCCGAACATGCCCGCTGCCACACATCTTTAGCATCAAGTGGGAGAACAAAGTGAGAACGTGCTTTAAGAGTGAGTGAGGCTCTGTGGGTCACTCTGCAATCATCCTTTCCCCTCTTTTTGTTTTTGTATTTTTTTTTTTAACTCCCCGGAATTTTCTGAGTCAAACAACAATAATAATAATGATAATGTAAACAGACCCCACTAACTCGTCGTGGTGATTATAAGTCAATGTGGTGAAGTGGCTTGGTGGATATACAAGTGTTTAATCATCCCATATAGCCCGTGGGACAAAACTAAATTAATGCCAACAATAATTAACGTGTTATATTATTTTGGTATACTGTATAATTATCCCATAGACTGAATTTTAGTTAACCGTGTCTTGGAATAACTCTCAAAGTGCTGCGGTAATGAATGCTGTATTTATTTTATTCTTAAAGTCCCATTCGTAAAAGATAAACAAATTCAATCATTAACGGATAATCAATATAAAACGAACATTTGATTTCCGACTGGTACGGTATAGTAATTGTTCTTGACGGATACTAATTAATGGGAATTTTTGTTGAGTTACTGTATGAGTAAGACAGTGCTGTTCCACTCACCAAACTCCCCAATATTTTCCACCCAAATATGTTGAAGCTACGAAAACAAAATTAATTACTGAAGCGAATAAAATTATTGGCCAGTTTCATGGGTTCATTAAAGGCTTTGAGAGAGAGAGAGAGAGAGAGAGAGAGAGAGAGAGAGAGAGAGAGAGAGAGAGAGAGAGAGAGAGAGAGAGAGAGAGAGAGAGAGAGAGAGAGAGAGAGAGAGAGAGAATATTATATGTTTGAGATTATTAATGTAGAGAGAGAGAGAATATTATATGTTTGAGATTATTGATGTAACTTTAATTATGTTTGCCTCTTTATTTCCTTGTCAGATTGTGAGGACTATGGAAGAGAGAGGCCGCACCCCCCCACTGCTCATGAAGCCTCGACCCCCTTCCCACCCACACCTGCCCTCCTCCTTCCTACCCCTTCTACTGCTATTACCCCTCCTGCTGGCAGTGGTGGTTGCTGGTGGTGGTGGTGGAGAAGCCGGGGACCATCACCACCACCACCATCACCACCGGCGCCAACTACGAACCCCATCATCCCTCACCACCACCACCACCACCACCACCTCTACAACTACCACTGCTACTACCACCACCACTGCCATCACCCCAGCCAACACTACTACCACCACCACGACCCTCCCCACCAACCACAACAACAACAACAACAACAACAACATGGCCGAAGCAGAGGAAGACGATGATGATGACGACGACAATGATCACGACTTCAACAAGGACGGTGGTGGTGGCTTGCCGGAGTCTACATCCACTTCCATCCTGACGACGCCGGAACAGGAGTGGTCGACGGGGTGCCCTGAGGACCTGTGTAAGCAAACTCTACTGACGGAGGGCCCAGGGGGAGTGCTGGCTGCCGCTCCCCCAGTGAAGGTGTGTGTCATGACCACCTGCGAATCACATCCCTCACTGACGTCTTCCCACACTGTCTACCCACCAACACTAGAGTCCTGTGAGTATACCTACAACCACACTTGTTGACCCTTCATGTTGTAGATGAATTAGAGACTACATATTCCTTCAAATTGTACTCCAAAACAACTTCCGTACTGAGGAAATGTGTTTAGTTTGGAGAATCAGTGGACATATATCTGTCAAGTTAGTCTCTGGCCCTTTAGCACTATTAGACTCTGTTGATACTATTGAGGTTGTCCATGTTTTATGCTTAGGTAAATATACCCTGCTTCATGGGTATTTATAGAAAGAATTGCCGTTTTATAGCAGTGTTGCCAGATCCGGCTAG